>NDXB01021035.1:113684-125419 GCA_002631895.1 Agapornis roseicollis
AAAGAAAAAAAAAAAAAAAGAAAAAAAGAAACTGTGGAAATTAAAAGGAAAGAATGAAAAGAGAAAGAAATTATACCTGCCCTGATTGGGCTAGCACAACAGTGACAACTGGAAGCAGAGAATGCATGGTCACCTGCTCAGATTAAAAAGCCCAACAGTGAACCTATCATATCAGAGCTTGAAATCATTGCTACAATCATTTAAGAATCTCCTTTGTCAGTGTTATGAATAGTGCAATTCTTAATTCAAGTTAAGAATTTAGGGGTAAATCATGGCGGAGAAGCAAATCCTTCAAGAAACGCCTCTGCTCCACGTGAATGCTACCAAAGAATCATAGAATCATAGAATAGTTAGGGTTGAAAAGAGCTTAGTGACAAAATCCTCTGCCCCAGTTGGTCAGACTTCCTGGGCAGCTGATCTATCAAAGTTAATATATCTTGTAAAAGGTAAAAGATTCACAACTGCCTACTTTCCATAGAAATTTTTGGTATTTTCTCCTAGAGGATTTCAGGAATCTGCTTTGAGATTTCAATGACATTTGGATCTTCCTCTCGCACCCCATGTATCATTCAAATAATTAATATCTAACTGATCCAATGTTTTGTGGTTTCTGATGAAACCAGAGCCCTGTTTTCACAGGGGAAATTCCTTTTATGCAATCTATATTTATGGTTCATGATCTGACATAACTGTGGAAAAATTACTTTCAGTTCATTTAATGACAAACATTATATGACTGCATCATCATTTGAAATTACTTTGCAACAACTAAACAGTCAGTGCACAGGTTGCTGCCTCCAACATGCTTTACTAAGCATTAACAGCCACCTGTTGCCTTCATTGTGTAACCGCATCTTTCATATAATATCTATCATAGTCAAGCACAGTAAATTTTTCCCATACTAGAGTACCAACTACCTCATAATAGATACACGATTTCTACACAGTAAGGATTAGGTGTTCATTTTGAAGTTGAATAAAGAACTGAAACATGTATATATACATACACATATGAATACCAACATATATGGTAGAGCTTTTCTCATTCTTTACTCCAAGTGCTATCTTTTTCTAACAGCATGCCTTTCATGCCCTTCAATTTTTTTTGTCTTCAACTGCCCACTTTTCTTTAAAAATTTAACAGTTTCAGATTACCAAGATAATGTGTTCTCACATTCTTTATTTTCTCTTGATTTGCCTAAGAACATGATAATTAGTGTGTTATATGCAGTATGACGTTCCTTCATTTTTATATCATTACTGCTACAGTGAGCCCTGTTATTTCCCTTTATTCTTCTTTTACAAGTTTATAAACCATTCTTCAAAGCAATTTTTTTCAATTCATCATTCAGATACACATATTCTTTGTCTTTCTTTCATTTTCTCCCTTAAAGTTTTCCAATTGCCTGCAAATTTTACACCTTTCTTTCAAAACAGACCTTTCGAAATATCTTTTATTCTGTTTATATTTTTTATTTATTTTTCTTTTAGAATAACTGCATCAAATGTATGAAAATGCAACCCAACAAAAGTATTTCCAAGTTAAACATCTTTATTAATACGTATGTAAAATTCTGGAAGATAATATCAATGAAACTAATTGCTCATCACATGATCCTGCAAAACGCCATATTCCAGCTCATTTAAATGTGTACCTGAGATGCTACTTTTATCATCAAAATTTTTACATTAAATTTAGCTGCTATGTCACATAATACTGCATAACAAACACTTTGGAAGTGAACAAAATAAGTCCTGAATTTTTATGTGCCTTTTAAGATGGGGGTTCCTATGCTTGAGGCTATTTTGACACCTGTCATGGTTTAAACCCAGTTTCTACTCCCTCCCCTCTTTCTTTCCTCCTCCCTCTTCCTCCCCGCTCCTGGAGGGATGGGGAGGAGAATTGAAGGAGTGCAACTCCCACAGGTTGAGATAAGAACAGCCCAGTAACTAAGGTATAACACAAATCACTGCTGCTACCACCAATAATAATAATGATAAGGAAATAACAAGGGAAGAGGGTACAATACCACTTGCCGAAAACAAGCCCGACTGGGAAGTCAAGTGTTCTTCCAGGTAACTCCCCATTACCTCCCTGGGCATGATGTGCTGTGGTATGGAATATCTCTTTGGCTAGCTTGGGTCAGGTGTCCTGTCCCTGCTTTCCTCCAGCCTCCCCTCCTCCCTGGCAGAGCATGAGACTCAGAAAGTCCTTGATCAGAATAAACTTTACTTAGCAACAACTAAAACCACTGGTATTATCAGCTCTGTTCTCAGGCCGAAAGTCAAAACATAAAAACTGCATCAGCTACTAAGAAGGACAAAAATTGACTGCTACAGCTGAACCCAGGACAACACCCTAGAAGCATTTCTATTTTTCGTAACTGAATAGCTCCATAAGCAAAACTTAGGCCCAGATCTTCAATTCTCACTCACTGTTTTCACTTTTTTCTACTGTAGCTGTTCCACTTTATCAAAAATAGTTAGAGATTTATTGAGACACACCACCAATCATTGAGTGGCAAAGAAACATAACTGCAGTCTACTCTGATTAATATTCTAGTCTATGTGGGGGAAGGAGAAAGAAGCACACTGTGGAGCAAAAAAGGGAGACTGGAAACAGCTCTTTTTTCCCAAAAGACAATAAAACTTCAGTTCAGCTCTTGAAAAAAAAAGTGTTTCAGGGTCCAGTTCTTGGGATGGGCTCAAGTCCATGAACCTGATGTGAAGGGAGATGTGCTTTGAAGCCCAAAGGAAAGATAAGAATATATTAAAAGGTGCAGATTTAAGGTACAACTATTTCTCATTTTACTTACCTGCTAGCATAGACACCTTTTTATACTGTAAGCTGACACAGATATGTTTCACTGTCCCCAGGCTCCAGACTGTTACTTATCACTTTACTGTAAATTTCCGTACAAGGTGACATGCTCACAGATGAGATGCTGTAACATGAAGTTCAAGCACTTAACTATCCTTTGTGGATCTAACCCAAAGTCACTTTGGAAAACAAAATTTAGGGCTTCTGAAAACTTTTACCCTGTGTGTTCTGGAAATATGTGTTGAGATATAAGGAAATCAGATACCAGGTCTCTTTGAGTTCCAGCTCCCCCATGTGATCACAGGACATTTCTCCTCAGCATAGTAATTCAGTCAAGTCACTGACACCAATACAATGTAACAAAAAGAACACTCGCCAGTTTCCAGACATGGTCTTGCATTGGATACCTACTGCCTATGCAATGCATGCTTCTGTACATGCTTGCTTTTCTTCTTTTCCAGAAATCCCTAATAAACTAAACCGTGGTGAAGCCAAACATCTTGCAGAGGCCTCAGGGTCAGAAAAAACAGAAAGAACAACAAAGAGGTCCAGAATATCAACCATAAGGCGGATATTTGACATGGCAAAGCACCGAACAAAGAGGTCATCCTTTTTCTCAACTGGTGTGAAAGTTTGCCCACAAGAATCAGTGAAGCAGATTTTGGCAAGTCACCAAGCTTACTATAGATTAAGAGGTAAGACCATGATTGCAGCATATACTTCTTTCTTGAGAGTATTTCTTTTTAACTGAGGAAACAATAATTTTCCAGAATCTTGTTTTCTTGCTCCAGGCAATGTACGTGCTATTTGCTTTATGCTTTATTTTTACATAGACAATCAAATGTTTTCTGTACATCAGCATCATTCAAGGCAAACAGTTACCAGACCAGAACAAACAATGCACTCAAAAGACTAATGAACTTAGTGTAACTGCATAGTGTTCTAGCATGGCAGATCATGGAGACCAAATTATCCTCGCACTACTGTGTAAAGATGCACCAACTTTCTCAAAAGTGCAGCAGGTATCATCATCGCTACTCAGAATTAACCCCACCAGCTCAAGACAAGTGATGAAACTATTCATCAATCATTGCATAACCAAGTTGGTGTATATGTAGTTACTATTAAGTCTGTGGCAGTGTTGGTATGGTACAGACACTGAGATAACTCCCAGGAGTTCAAAGACCCCAGTCTTAATTTTAAAATGTCTAGAATGTTTTTCTGCACTTTCCCTATTAATTCACTCCCTCTCCAGCCCTTTCTTTACCTTTGTTGACTGTAGAAACCCTGTAGAACTACCACTCCAATTCAGTCCCTAGAGAGCACAGTGAAAATAGGCCCGTGTTTTTTATGTTTCCTCTCTTCCTCCCTCTACCTCTCCTCGTCTTTCATTCTGTGGTTGTTCCAATTTGTATTAGAAAAATGCATATTTCTGTGCTGCAGCTAGATGATCCAATGCTAATTCTAAAATCCAGTCAGCACTTCTAGGATGCAAGTATCTAAGGCAACATCTCTCTAAATCAAGTAGCATATTCCTTAAATCAACTTTGCTTACCTATTTGACCTCTATTTTAGTCTCCAACCAATACAAGTTACATGTATCTAACTTGTCTGCTCCTCAGTTCTCTTATGGGGAACCAGCTAGTTCCCTCTAACATAAAACACAGATGTAGAGCTGCAAAAATTTTCCTCCAGCAGCCACTTGCTATAGGCTGAATAGATGAAATACACCAATGTCTCTATCCATTCCTATAGATACAAACACATTTGGTATCCATTGTGGGAACAAATTCCAACTCAATTAGACAGAATTCTGAAATGTATTAAAGAGGATGAGCCAAGAAGCCTTTCTTAAGTAGTAATCAATCCTCAAAGTTTCTAAAACTGACTTGGGTCACATCCCTGAACGTAAGCTATCCTGGGAAAGGCTGGTATCATTGACCTGAACTTAAAGAACTGCAACATTTCATGACATCTTCATTTAAAAACTGATGATGACAATACTACCTCCTTTCTGGAGAGCAACACATCACCTGGAATAATGGGCTTTCTGAGTCTTGTAGTGCAAGCAGGTTTAAACTTACACCTCCTCTTTCTCAGCAGTGTCTTACACTCACAAAATTCTCTGCATAGGCATCATCCAGTTCTGATGCTGAAGCTGGAGTACTTCCCCAAAAGTACAAAAGAGAACAGATGACTGAAGCTGAATAATTTGTCCACTCCTTCAGAAAAAGGTGTTTCTGCTCCCCCAAATAGCTGCACATTTTCCATTACAATGTCTTTTGTTACAAACTCAAAAAACTCTTTCCTTCAAGAAAAGATCCAAACCCAAGCCTTCTGTCCTCCCAGCTGAGCATGTCAATTGATGAAAGTGGTAAATGAAAAAAGGTAGAAGTGACAATGTGGCAATACAAGCATTATCCTTGAAGCTGTAATGACAGTACACGCCTTCATGAAAAGATAACCTGGTAGACACAATGGGGTCTCATAGCATATGCCTATCCATGGAACAAAGATTTTCTTTCATAGATGTACTTTTAGGTCCATTCTTTTCTGTATCTAAAGTCTAGAAGACCACTTCCACCCCTCTATTTAGAATTATAATGGCACTATGGATCATACCTTCCCTCATTTCATTGCTTCCTAGGAAAAAGTACACTTTTTTTTCTAATTTTTTTCACATATATATATTCTATGCTTTCAGGAATGAGTACACGACACAAAGCGGCATAGACAGTTACCGTTTAATAACCCAAGCCTAATGTGACCCTATACCAGTAAGACATCATAGCTTAAGTCACCATGAAGACAGTACTTCATGCATGGAATCATCTGTGACACCTCCTCAGCTGTCCAGGTGTCATGTTTACTAAACTCTGGTAACTGGATTACTTTTCATCAAATAGTATATATTTATTCAGCAGTTCATGCTCAGAAGAACAGATACCAGAGTTGTAAGAAAAAGACGATAGAACGCAACCTTAACTGCTTGCTGATAATGAACAAAAGACAGCATATTCCTTTTCAATAATCTGGCCACATCTGCTCCACATGCAGCTGTTCTACTGGGAGGGCAGGCTGTTCCTGAGGTATTATTGAGGTGCCCTAACACAGCTATGTGGGTTCACCCCTACAGCAAGCTTAGAAAATACCTAGAAAAACTGATTATACTAATTTCAGACACACCAATGTTTTATGAAATATGGATAATTATCTCACTCTAAGACAAAGCAGGTATCAAGTACTGAAAATAAATGTCCCTGCTCACAGTAATGAGCTTTGCAAAGTGCTAAAGGCAACAGCTTTTAAATTGCTAGCAAGCTTTTTTTAAAATATTTTTTCTAATGTTTGAAAATAGCATTCTCCAGAAGTATTTAACTTTAAACAACATTTTGAATAAATGTTCCTTCATCTTGAATGTAAATTATATTTTCACAAAGCCAAAAGTATAGCTGGCTTTCTTGACTCTAATACCAGAGCAATCAACAAGCAGTGACAGAGGCAGTCATCACCCATGAATGGGAAGGTATAGCAACAGCTGAGATAAACTGAACTGGTTCTGCTCAAAAGACATTGGTTCTAGCAGGCACAGAGCCATGTTGGTTATCCTACACAACTGAGTTCGCAGACACTCTATAGTATCTGTGAACCCACCACACACAGATTGAAGAGGACAACCTGTGTGTGGTGGGTTGACCAAAGAATACCTTTTTTCACCAAAGCCACTCTATCATTTTTCTCCTCAGCTGGACAGGAGACAAAACACATGATGAAAGACTCATGGGTCAAGACAAGAACAGGGAGAGATCATTCACTGATTACTGTCATGGGCAAAACAGACTCTGCTTGAGGAAAACTTGATTTAATAACAATCAAATCAGACTAGGATAAAGAGAAATAAAACCCAAATCTTAAAAACACATCCCCACCACCCCTCCCTTCTTCCTAGGCTTAACTTCACTCCTGATTTCTCTACCTCTTCCCCCTCAGCGCAGAGGGACAGGGAATGTGGGTTGCTGAAGGGGAATCTGAGCTCCAGAACCTGGAGCACCTCCTCTCTTCCTCCTTCTTGGTGTCTGAAGAGCTGTTGCCCTCATCTAGTCTCACTCTCCAGTCTTTTCCAGCTGCAATTGCTGAAGCCCAAATATTTTGTGTGGGGGGTGGTATCTGAACTATAATCCAATATATATTAGCATAGTTAGGTAGGCAGCGGCTGTCTGGAGGAGGAAACACTTCACCCTCCAGGATCTTTTCAACTTACAAAGAAGAGGAAACTTCAGCAAGACATTTTCAAAAGTTTATTCAGAAGGATAGCCCCACCTGACCATCTACCTTTGTGACTCTCAAAAAACTCACTTCACAGAATCACAGAATCACCAGGTTGGAAGGGACCTCTAAGATCATCAAGTCCAACCCATGCCCTAAACCTCCACTAAACCATGTCATCAAGTTCTATATCCAGTCTCTTTTTAAACACATCCAGGGATGGTGACTCCACCACCTCTCTGGGCAGACTGTTCCAATATTTTATTATTCTTTCTGTGAAAAACTTCTTCCTAATATCCAACCTGTACCTTCCTTGGCGCAGTTTGAGACTGTGTCCTCTCGTTCTGTCCGTTGCTGCCTGGTGAAAGAGACCAACCCCCACCTGTCTACAACCTCCTTTCAGGAAGTTGTAGAGAGTGATAAGGTCACCTCTGAGTCTCCTTTTCTCCAGGCTAAACAACTCCAGTTCTCTCAATCTCTCCTCATAGGCCTTGTGCTCCAAGCCCCTCACCAGCCTCGTTGCCCTCCTTTGGACGCGCTCAATCATTTCCACGTCCTTCTTAAACCGAGGGGCCCAGAAATGGACACAATACTCAAAGTGCAGCCTCACCAGTGCCAAGTACAGGGGAAGTACTTCTGCAAACATATCCAATACCTATATTTCCAGAATCATCAATGGAAAGTAAACCTTAAAAAGCATTTCTGAGCAGTCACTTTATGAACTAGCTGCTGTTGCTGCTTTCTCCTCTCCCTCACATACTCATGCATGTCTCAGTGATTGAGAGCAAGGTCTTTGCAGCAGGAACTTATCTTTTGCAAGTTTTCCCTTAAATGCCTGACAGAGTTCTGACTGCTAGAAAAATAGATCAAAAAATTGGATGCCAAGCCGAAATAGGTATTCTAATGTATTTTGGAACATACTGCTTCTGAACTTCACAGCTTTCTTGCAGAAGGAGTGAGCCAATTGAATATGTAAAAATCTCCATTATTATATTATGTTTCACATGATCAGCTTGCATCCAATAAATTAAGTTCCCTTAAACCCATTCCTGAATATCATCTTTTTAAAGTCTTCCCCTTTGTCTTACTCTCTATATTCAATCTCATTCCCCAAATGATGCAGAACACTACTGTTCATTCTGCAGCCAAAGTACATGTTAATCTTGTCTGATGTAGGCTGGCATTTTACTGGGTGATTCATTACCATGGAGGAAATATCTAACATTGAACAAATAACTGTGTACAGTAGTGTAAAGAAGAAGGAAAACATGGTCTTTCTTTTCAAAGGAATTTCACTTTTAGTAATAATGGATATTAAGTAATCCAATTTTCCCACAGGTATTTAAAGAAACATAAAATTATGTACCTGCTGTAGAACACCCTTAAGATTTTGAAACACTGAATTACTTTGAAAATCTAGAATATAATGAAATCATTTTAGCCTGCAGCATTTAAAGTATATTTTTTCATTAAGATATTTTTTACCTGTGTAGGAAATATAAAAATTTTAAATATGTTCTGCTTATCTTTTCTAACATAGTTAACATAGTAATGTACAAAATTTTTGAATACAGTTAAAAATGTGATTATTCAAGTATGATGAATGCTAGATTACTGGAATATCCAATATATACTCTTGGATGTATGCATTATTGAGATGAAGAGTTTTCTTCGTTTATGCTTTGTTGTGTGCCCCTTATTCACCATGATGATAACATGAAGCCAAATTAATCTTTCGAAATGAGAGAAATCAACAATTGTTAACTTAAAGAGGGCTACTCCTTCAGCATAAAGCCAAGAGCAAGGTCCTACACCTGGGTCAGGTCAAGCCCAGGCACAGCTACAGATAGGGCAGAGAAGAGATTCAGAGCAGCCCTGCAGAGAAGGATTTGGGGGTGGTGGTTGATGAGAACATGAACATGAGCCGGCTTCAGGGTGTGCTTGCAGCCCAGAAAGCCAACCGGATCCTCGGCTGCGTCAAAAGGAGCGTGACCAGCAGGTCAAGGGAGGTGATCCTGCCCCTCTACTCTGCTCTCATGAGACCTCACCTGGAGTATTGTGTGCAGTTCTGGTGTCCTCAACATAAAAAGGACATGGAGCTGTTGGAACAAGTCCACAAGGATGATCAGGGGACTGGAGCACCTCGCATATGAATACACGCTGAGAAAGTTGGGGCTGTTGAGCCTGGGGAAGAGAAGGCTGCGTGGAGACCTTATTGCAGCCTTCCAGTACCTGAAAGAGGCCTATAGGGATGCTGGGGAGGGACTGTAGTGATGGGGTAATAGGTTCAAACTTAAACAGGGGAAGTTTAGGTTCAATACAAGGAGGAAGTTCTTTACTGTTAGGGTGGTGAGGCACTGGAATGGGTTGCCCAAGGAAGCTGTGAATGCTCCATCCCTGACAGTGTTCAAGGCCAGGTTGGACAGAACCTTGGGTGACATGGTTTAGTGTGAGGTGTCCCTGTCCATGGCAGGGGGGTTGGAACCAGATGATCTTAAGGTCCTTTCCAAACCTAACTATTCTATGATTCTATGACTGCCAACTCAGAAATGTTTAAAAGACCTAAATTTCTAAAAAATACCTAGAAGCTATATTTTTTTTACTAAGTACAATAAAATATCTAAATCCCCAAAAGACTTTCAAGTTTACTTTTTGGTACAAAACATCCATCTCCATCCCCTTTCTTCTTACTCAGTCTGCCAGGAAGCTGTGTGGGAAGCCTTTCGTATTTTTTTGGACCGGATTCCTGATACTTCTGAATATCAGAACTGGGTTACTGCCTGCCAGAGGGAAACTTTCTGCATATTTGACATTGGCAAAAACTTCAGCAACTCCCAAGAGCACCTGGAAATTATCCAACGGGTAAGGATTACTGACATTTGTTTAGAAACTGTGGGAGACTCCCAAGTCCCTCCCCATCTGCTTATATAAAGGCAAAGTAATGTTCAGGAAGAGGAGGGGGCATGTATTAGAAGGAAAACTTAAAAGTACAATAAACAAATGAGCTAACAGGCTTCTGATCAATGGTTGGATACACCAACTAGTAAAATACTGTTTTTCTTAATCTTTTTGCAGCGAGTAAAACATAGAACCTTCCAGGAAAGGTAAGTAGCACAAGCAGAACCTTGCCACTTCATGTTACTGCCTTTTGTGAAAAAGATACGTGTAGATGTGTGTGGATGTGAACAGATACACAGATAGTGCCATGATGTATTTGGTGTGTGCTGTGAGAGCTGTGCTGTATACTGTAGGTATCATGGTACACAGTGACTGAATAGCAAATAATGAAGGTAGATAAATGTCTGAGTTTTCTGTTCACTTCGAGACCCTACAGAATGTCTTCTTTGACTATCATGAGCATGAAACAATGACAGAGCAAGGGCTATGCATTTGACTAGTGTTGATTGGGATTGTGACAAAAGATTACCCACAACATCTATCATTCTAAAAGGAAATTCAACCTTTAAAGAAAGTTTACCTGGGGGTTACATTGAGCAGTAATATAAAAACATTATGCCTTCACTTTATCTTTACCCTACATTTTTACATATCAGCATAGTGTTAATTAAGGTGACACTTTATTCCATAAATTCTTGTAAAAATAAAAAAGTGCTCCTGGCAATGCTTAAAAATCTGAGAATGGCAGGATTAAAGTTGCAATACTGAATTCTGTCATACGCATATGAATACTACAATACAGCCAGACAAATCATTGTCCACAGTTTATCTGATTTATATATTATTTTGTCCTTTGAATTTTCTTAGACTTCAAGGTACAGCAAATAATCTTTCCTGCTTTTTAATTACACTGTCTCATGATCACAGAGGCTTTTTTGCATCTTTGTTCATCCCGACATGGGAGCTTTGAGCATTATTCTGTCTCAGAAATATATTTTTAATAATGTAGGGCCTAATTAAACTCCCCAGAACTCCAAAGGGAGGTTTTTCATTCAGTCTAGTGCAAACACCAGCAGCAAGACACTAAATGAAGTGAGTGATCTCAGTTCTTGTGCTCTTTGTGTACAGTATGGTTTTCCCTAGACACAGTTCAGAAGGTGAAGTAAATTTTATGAAATTACTGACATCCTGACTGGAAACACATGCAGCCATGATTACACACTGTTAGACTTCATCTTTAGTACTCTGTGATTTGGGAAACATTTTGTATCTTCTGTAGATGCCATGTAAAGAAATCAGTCTCCAGTTAAAGACATAACACATAATTAGTTAACATTGTGGAAACTACAAATATTTTAGTTCTCACCACACAAGGTATCCAGAGGATGTGGTAAATACAGTGTTTCATGTTCTTTATGTTATTAAGCAGCTAGCTTGGTCCTGTATAGAAATGCAGCCCAGCTATCTTTTCTGTCTATGCTACAAGCTTCACATTGTCCCAGTTAACACATTATCTGCAGTACCCTTAGTTCCTTCACTCCTATTAGTTTTCACAAACCCACCACATGAGTGCACTGCCTTAATAATAGCTATTTCTATAGAAATCATAATTCTGTCCTCACGTATTAGGTTGGGGTTTTTTAATGCTCTGGGGGTTTTATCACACCCACCAATTTCAGTAAAAAAAAAAAAAAAAAAAAAAAAAAAAAAAAAGAAAAAAAAAAAAAATTTTTATTTAAAACTTTAAATT
>NDXB01021035.1:125518-135526 GCA_002631895.1 Agapornis roseicollis
AAAAAAAAAAGAAAAGAAAAGGAAAATATGAAAAGATTCTTATCTAAGACTCTAAATGTTCTCAAAAGCTAAAAATGAATGACATTTTGGCTTTAGAGCAGAAATTATCCTGCAGACTTACCTGCACTAAAATTTAACACATTTATTATAAAATGTTTTTATGTATACATACCACCTCTGCTTTTCAGGCAAGTGAACAGTTTCAGTTACACAATTTATTCATCAGCACATGACCATTAAGCTTGCAACAGAAAATAATATCAACAATGCAAAAACAAATCCTGTGATGTGAGGCAGAAAATCTGTACATAAAACCCACCATATTCTTGAGTTTTCAGCTGCTTACCATAGGGACTATGGCAGACAGTCATCCATGAGTATTACATCTAGATCCAATCATAAACATTCTGAAAATGCATAATAATCTTCATCCAGGAATCTGATTTGAAACTACCGTTTGTTTGGAAGCATTCTTAAGCTATTATAATGCAGGCTGACAAGTGAAAACAGGAAGAAGTTCTCTACTGTAAGGGTAGTGAGGCAATGGAATGGGTTGCCCAGGGTAGTTGTGAATGCTCCATCCATAGTGGTGCTCAAGGCCAGGTTGGACAGAGCCTTGGGTGACACGGTTTAGTGTGAGGTGTCCCTGCCCATGGCAGGGAGGTTGGAACCAGATGATCTTAAGGTCCTTTCCAACCCTAACTATTCTATGATTCTATGATTAAAAATAGGTCACACATCCTCTCCTCGTACCAAACCATATGAGACACCCCTGGAACCATGAGATGTCCATTAGTTCTAAAACTGGAGCCCTCATTAAACTATCTTAATAGGGGGAGATACAGCAAAGGAAACAATCGTTGGTTTAGATAATGTACAAGAAGTCTTGATTTCATTTTAGTCAGCAGTCAACCTTTCATAGACTTTAAAGAGAGAAAAAGCAGACCCTGTGCAATGATTTAATCTTTGTGACACCATCCCTCTAACTGCTGGTGAAAATCAATCATGAAAACTTATAAGCAGGCTCCTGACAGAACTGGTAGTCCTTGGTGGAGGAATATCTCAAATCAGTAATTTTATTCACTGTAAAATCAAATATCATATTGAAGAATAGGAAAGGAAATATATAAACTGTTAAACATAAAATATGATCTACTGTTCCATTGCCTGTTTAATGAGCTTATCAAATATTCCATTAGAAATAAATTCTCTCACTTAAAGTATACTTAATATAGAGGTTATTTCTTTTTTGGCTTTTTTTTTTTTCTTTTTATACCTTTGCCATTGCTAGTACAGCATGCTGATCTTTAAATCACTCCTTTCTATTTGATTGATAGGAAAGATGAAATATCCACAGAGAAAACAGGTGGCAAAAAGCTAGAAGACATTTCTTCCATTCCTACAGGTAAAATCAATTCTACTTGCTGTGTGCCTGCCCATTAAATAGAATTGCTAAAACCAGTGATTCACAGATCTTAGAAGGCTGTAATTTAACAAATGCAATAGAAGCATGACAAGTACAGTAAAGTACAATGACACGCTTTAGCAAAATAAGCTAGAGAAGCATTTTTTATTTGTTTACACCATGTCTGCTGCTCAGATGCAGCATTCCAACTTTGTTTCAGTCTTTAAATGCATCCATTTTCCTAGTTCACCTGTAGAGAATAGAACTAATTTTGCTTCAGTTATGAGATAACATTTAAAGTGTCAGCTGCCCCACTTTTAGCCAAAACAAACAAGTCAAAAAGCCACAGTGATGTCAAGACATCCATTTGAGCAGATTATTCCAAATAGACCTACCAAAACTGTTGTGTACTATAGTTCTTTAAAATAATAATATAAATTTATGCAATGGTAAAACTCTGCAAATATAAGTGTTTTGGTTCACGGACAAAATATCCTGCATGCATACTTTGAGGGGAAAATATGACAGAAACTTATTAAAAAATGACAGCATAGTAATTTTGTCCCTAGCTGGAAAATTCTGTCAAAGATTCTTATTGCTTTAAATTGAGCCTTTAAGAAAGGTGGCTATCATAGAGACAAAGATCTCAATCGGCAAAATTGAGCTTAGACACTTGATGACATACAACACAATATGGCAGGAAATTATCAAATTTAATTCACATTCTTTCACTGATATCCATGCCATTTTTGCCTTTAGTCACACACATACAACGCTATTGATGTTTTGACCTGGAAAGAAAGGCTGTTTACCATATAAAAAGCAGCAGTTTTACCCATGCCGTAAGTCATGAGCACCTTTCATTAGCAGAGTCTTGTGCTCAAACACATCCTCCATAAGGAAAGCTTCTTAGTGAGTTGAACTCTTACCAACAGAGAAAGATAATGATTTTTGCTGTGCAAACCTGTTCTTGCCTGATTTTATTTTTAATCCCCCCAGGCTTCCCTGGCACATCCATGACTCCATATGTAACTGCACCTAATGGCACAATGCTCAATGAAATTGTTAATGACACGAAGATTCCTGTGAAGGTGAGAGCAGCCCATTTTCCTATTCCACTTTTTACTTGCCTCGTGGTTTTGAGCTCAGCTAGAAGAGGAGGAAATCTTATAAACACTTTGCACTTAAATCCTGACAGCTCCCCTTTATTACTGCTAATAGGACTAGAGGGTTTTATTAGCATCCATTCTGTACTGGAACAGCGTGTTTTGTTTCTTGCATACATGGTAGAAAGCATAAAAGTACTGCAACAGCTTTTATGCAAAGCCTTCATTCTTTTAATGAAAGGCCCATTGACAATTTTGCACCATTTTATGACCTTGATCCTCATTAAATAATGTAAAAACTAATAGCTTCTGAGCTTTTTATAACACAGAAGATGGTACTGGACCTACTTGCCAGACAGCCAGCTGCCAAACAATAGACGTCCGCAGAAATCTCCTCCCAAGAGCAGTACAGCACAGATATCTTTTCATCTAAAAGTTTATAACAGCAATCTCAGACTATGTCTGAGGCAGGGGAAAGGGTAATAGGAAGGACTGTTATTTTCCTTCCCTCTCCTGATTACTGCACCTGGTGGTGACAGGGAGGTGGCCCTGATCTCAGCACATCTGCGTTGCTTTAGGGAACCTTCTAGAACCTTCCCCTAGAGAAAGACCAAGGGCTTACCAGGGCATGAGGGTGGATGTTCTTGCTGAGGAGCCACAGGTGGAAGCTTGCCTCTTGTGTTTACTCTGGGCTTTGCTTCGAGCCTTTTTTCAATTTCTAGATATTTTATCTGCTAAAGCAGCTCCTTGAAGACTTGCTCCAGGGTTGGGTTTTTATCTTTTGTACATATGGGCTGTAGGAAGAAGCTCATGTCACCTCTTTCCCGCTTGGATGGATGAACTCAAAGTTTTGGTGCTGCTGCTGCTGCCACGAATTTGAGGGCAGAAATGCTGCTCAAAGCCTCATCCATTGTACCCCTGGCAAATCTCCACTGTTCTCCATCCTGCCTCTGCAAGCTTCTCAACTCTGGCACAGGAATTGCACTGGAGTCATCCCATATAAATGCTATTTTTACTGTTCAAAATGATTACAACCTCAGAATTTAAGACAGCAATATAAAGCTAATATTCTCAACTGTGTGTTCTCCACCTGTATTATAGTTGTTGGAGTAAAAGAACAGGTAGAATATAAGGGGAAAATGGTTTTAAAATCACGTATTTATGGTATTTGAGATGTACTGGGAGATTGGGATTAACCAGCTCCCCCATGTTGTTGGTCTTCTCATTTTTCCTTGGCCTAGTCCTTTGTGATCAGCTCCCTAAAGGCTGGCTCCTCAAAAGTTATAGGGGAGCTATATAATTAAGTGTATATTCCTTACTCTTCTGTTTATATAATAGAACATTACAGAATTCTCTTTCTGTAACTGATGAGCTGTATTTTTATATATGAAGTTATTTTGGGGATAGGCTTAAAAGGTAACCCTTCCACTTATTAAATACTGGGGAAAAAACACACCTAGTTTCATTTCTTCCTTTTAATTACTCTCTGCTCTTTTTTCCAGGAGCTGGGAACAAATACAGTCCCAGAACTGCCTGTGGAGCAAATGGTAGAATTCAGTGTCACTCTCACTGATCAGGAGTACACAGCTGAACTTAGTGATCCCAACTCCTCACAGTATAGACAACTAGCTGCCAAATTTCAGCTACAGGTAAGGAGGCTGAGTGAATGCTAATATGCTGGCTTTGTACCTTGGCTGATATTCATATTCTGAAACTACCTTCACCATGAAACTGAATTAGAATCTACTGCCCTCACTTTACATAGATAATTACTGTTGTCTTAAGACCTTCACTTTTCCCCTCATTTAGGCCATCTGTTCAGCTACAAAGCTAACAAGTCAATGTCTTTGTCAGCAGCAGGGACTCAGATAACAGATGAACAGAGTAACTTTAGGAATATCATTTGGGCTTAATCAGAAATTTATGGACATTACTTTGTTATAATTTAATTTCTACAATAAACCTACTGAGAAATGTAATATAAATGTTAAAAGTAATTAGCTACTGTTGTCTGAACTGTTCTTCAAAGGACTTCCAGTCATTTTGTTCTGTATTACCAGAGTTTCTGTAAGAACTGGAACATCTGTGGTATTTTCATATAACTAATAATATTGACTGCTCAGCTATCAATTTAATAGATAGCAGTTAATGAGTTGAGGTTCCTAAAAGATTGTCTTAGTAGAATTAACTACATCTTCTTATTCGTTTCATAAGCATTCCTTAGTGTAAGCTATTTAACTATCCTGCTTCAGCTTCAGATATGCAGAGAAAAATATTGAAGGACATTTTGGCAGAGCTGATAAAAAGTTCCTTCTCTGGAGATTTCCAGATTATCCTTCGACAGAACTGCCTGCCAATTTTGTTTACTACACATATAATGATGTAATTTCACAATCTGGATTTTAAGTTACCTCATTAAATGGAGGGGAAGAAATGCAAAGTTTCTTGGCTGTTTAATTATTTTTCACTGTCGTCAGATTTTATCTGCCATTTTAAGGGAGCCAAAGGAGTTTTTGATGTTCAGTGTGGAATAGAAAATTATTTGTAGTCCGGTAACATGAAATATACCCGATGTGCTTTCCTCCAATGATGATAGGCCATGGAGGAGGCAGAGGGCAATCTTGATACAAGACAGTTTTACAAATGCAATCAAAAGGTGAAAAGGAGGAGATTAGATTCATAATTAAAACCTTGTCCAGCTACATGAGCTCCTGTACAAATTCCAGAGAAAGCTTTGTGAAGGTTGATGCTGTTGAGTTCCAAGCTCAGTTTATAATTAATTCCAGGATGCGGCAAGAAGTAAGAGTTACAGCAGCAGAATATGTCTAAAAGAATATTTTTTACCTGAACATGGATATCTGGTGCCACTTAAGATGCTTCAGGTTATCCAATACATCTGCAAGGGCCTCTCAAATATGACAGAACTGGACTGTTTAGAGCCAGCAACTGAGCAGAAGACATCATTAAGGCATCTAAAATGACAATGCTTGTCTAAATTTAGGGAAATTGATTGCATCCTAGTGATTGAGGCCCTTAATCTCTGTTATTTTAAGTGAGCATTAGTCACATGAACATTTTAAATCTTCCCACAGTATAATTGCTACTTCTGCACCACTTTTATTAAGTCAGTCCAAGCTCAAAATGAACTATTTACCTCAGTTCCTTTCCTGCTGTCCTCTTCCAAGAGATGGGCAAGGGGAGAGTAAATGGCAGACTTATATTCTGTGCTAGTCATCACAGCCTCTTCTGTTTGCTGTGATAAAAAAGGCATCTAGGCTTATACAGTGTGGTTGACACCTGTTATTTTGATAACATACTGATCTTGTGCTACTTCTTCACTTAACCTAAGTAAGAGATGCAAAGAAATGTGTGGGTTTGACCACCCATTCCCTACCTGCTCTGACAAGTGCTCATGCATGAATGAATGAGTTTTAAATGTATGTTGGGTTTGTACAGAATAACATAGTCAAGGAAGATGAAAGATCACCACATTAGTTCATGCACTTTTGAAGTGATACGCTGAATTAAAAGGACCTGATTCCTCAAAAGGCTTTTTCACTTCAAGTGTGAATTCCCTTAAACCCACAGGCTTTGCTTGCAGATGAAAAGCTTAGGTGATGTGTTTGTTGCCTGGTACTTAACAGGACCAGAAAGTGAAACAGAAAGGAGCTGTGGAGCTATGTGTTTAAAAAAAAAACCTGTTCATTTCATATAGTAGATCAACATGAAATGTTTCATTTGACTTAGCTGCATAAATGTTGCTGCAATTGGAAAAGAGATAAGACTAGATCAATCTGCTGGGTCTCAAAACATTGTTAATTTTGAGGTGCTGATAAAAGCATTTGTTATCTTAAATTCTGAAAAATGTATACTCAATTGACCTTTTCTGCTCATTGATTATTCTAAACACCATCTCCTCTATTCAAATAATGTAACTGCACATTTTTTTGCATCAGAATTGAAAATACAGAAAGCTATTCTATTTGTACAAGACAGTTACTACTGCTTAATTTAGAAATGATTTGACAAATAATCTAGATCCACCTGCATTTGTTTACTATTTCTAAATAATTAACTATTAATAATTAAGGTGACTTGAAACACAAAATTATTCATAGACCAAAACTGCTGAAAATGAGAAAAATACTTGATTCATTTTATTTGACTTGCTTTTTTATGGACTAGATTATCACTTATTTACATAATTACATTACTAAAAAAGATGTATTTCATACTTCATTTTGCCTATTAACAGGTAATATAGGAAGCATATACAAATTAAATACTGTGTTTGAGTTCAGCAATGATGATACCACAGAGGACAATAGTTGAGACTGTTTCCCAGAGCTCTTTCTGAAATATGGAAAATACTGTCCAGATAGTCTGCCTGTGCTTGCTTTATAACAGTAGAACTTACAATGTATTAATGATTTTATTATTTTCTGTAGATGCAAAAAATATTTGAGAAACTTCCAGGATTCAAAGAAATCCACGTGTTAGGATTTAAGTAAGTAAGAAAATGTGACTCATTTTTCTATTGGCTACTAGGATTCTCCTCTTCCTTCTATCCTTCCAACATGGATAGACATAGAATAGTGGTGGGTGTATTGCTATAGACAAAGAATAGTTTTCTAGAAACAACACAGAGATGATGTGGAGGGAAATGCAAACATGTTCCAAATGAGACTATGAGGTTTTGAATTCCTAAGTAGAACCAGTTTTAATTTCCTGACTGGTGAAGTAATCAATAAATCCTTTGAATTTTTTTGTTAGAAATATTGTAATAAGGACTTCCTTAAATGACAAGACAAAAAGAGCTATAGGAGTATTATTAAGGTGGCTATTTTTTTGTGTGCAGATCCCGTGCCCTTCATAGATCTCAGTGAAGGTGCCTTGGCAAGAGAAAGTTGCAGGAGGATCCATGCTTACACAAATAAAAACTTTTCCTATAGGTGTTTCCCAGGTGTCTCAAACAATTAAAATGGTTTCATATTTTAATAACTTTGTGTTCTATCTTGTCATTTCTTTTACTTTTAGCTTCCTTGTATGTTTACTGCTAATACAAGCTAATGTGTATTTTATTCAATAGAGAATCTACAGGGAAAATGAAAGGAATCAAAACCTAGGTATTTTATATGATTATGCTTCTAACCATATAGAAGCATAACCATAGATAAAAGCATATTATGTAAACAATCAAGGGAAAAACAAATTACTAACAGTAAGAGATAACAAAAATTGAAAGCTAATAAAGAGCAGGAAAAAACAACATAAATTCACATGGGCTTCTGGCACAGCATCAGGAACATTCAGTGCTTTCAGTAATATTTGATGTATGTTGAAGAACTTCATATTGCAATCCAAATTTAGACAAGAGTATGCATCTTCCTAGCTTTTCTCTCTTCAAAATTTCTGGAGGAAACGACAGAGAAAAGCAAAATAAAGTAAAAATTAGTTGCTTACATTTTTATTATGAAGTAACAAAACAAAAACCCGTCTACTGCAGAACAAGCAGAGAAAATCTGTAGTAACAACTTATAGTTACATATTGCAATAAGTGACCTCCTGGAATCATGGAATCATAGAATAGTTAGGGTTGGAAAGGACCTTAAGATCTTCTAGTTCCAACTGCCTTGTCATGAGCAGGCATACCTCATAGTAGACCATGTTGCCCAAAGGCTCTGTCCACCTTATCCTTGAACACTGCCAGGGATGGAGCATTTACCACTTCTTTGGGCAACCTATTCCCATGTCTCACCACTTCAAGCTGTGACTTCACGAGATCAGAAATCCATTTCTGTTTAGTATCTTGGATTAGGAGCTGGTATGAATGTACATTCATCAGTGTGGAAGACCAGGACTGTTTCCCATCATCTAGTAATTTAGCTAGCTCCTGAGAGTTTCAGATCAGCAGACAGGTGATGGTGTCTATTCTCCCTTAGCCATATTACTATATATATTTTAGCAGCATTTCCCCAGAGACAACGTGAAAGGACAACATCAGAGATATGCTAGAGAATTCATCATGGAAAATAATGGCATTATATAATGGAAAGTCAACATAGACATGCATTTTGGAGGTAATTATTAGGTCAAGTTACCCCTGTGACTAGGATTTGAGTAGGCACCATACGTAGTAACAGTAGTAGTTGCTACTGTTGTCACAGGTGTTCATTGCCACCATAGAGATACAGATTAACAATGGCAGTGCTCAAATTGCACCATTTATAGTGGGAAATGTGAAAGTAGATATTTCAAACTATCAAGGTAAAGCAAAAATCCTGTTTCCCCATTCAGAACATGGGGATCCCTGTTGTTTGGAATACAAACAATGAAACGATGGAGTGTAGGCTGTCATTTTCACAGAGACAAAAATTATAGATGACACATAGAAGATGAATTGTCAAAGATGTTTTTTGATATACAAAATATTGATTTCCTAGTATACATGAATTTTTCTTTTTTTCTTTCTTTTGCAATCCTTTATCATGCCCTTCGTTATGTGATGAAATGAAGACAGAAGAAAGAGAAAGATGGGTAATTTGTCTGTATTCATAATTAAGATTAATCATTTTATAGACTATTGAATGTCAATAAGATACATCAATAAATGTTTTTTATCTTGATACAGCAAACTGAATTGACTGTGTTCTGCTTACATACCCAATCTGTGATATAAAGCAGCAGGGATAACTTGTACCTTAATCTGAAATGCTCATGTAATCAAATTTTGTCAGGATCCCTCTGAAAGAAAGAAAAGTGTTTGACCTAAGAAAATTAACATACAGGTGATTAAAGATCTCTATCAGTAATATACTGAAAGTGAAAAGAATATATAGGGAAACTTGATATTTAAATTTTCATTTTTGTTCTGCTGCTTCCTAGTATTCCCATATACACATTATCTTCAGTAAGTATGTAAAATTTGGTTTGTTATCTCCATTATCAGTGCAGATAGAATGGCAAAGACACCAGTTACTAGCTTGATAAAATGCAGGGAGCTCTTGACTGGTAATACAAACAGCTACAGAACCTTTTGTTGCTTAAAAGTGCTGTTGGGGAATAATTTGTCTAGCAGTTCCCAGAATATTTAATTTGTAGTTTAAAAGGAAGAATTATCTAATGCTTTTCCTGAATTCTTGCAATGTAGTACAAACGTAAATGCATAGCACACACTCCATAAATTGAGATTCCTCTCTTTATAGTTATTTGATATTATAAAAGGCAACATAGTGGAGTACAAATGTTTTACAATGTACTCTTTTTTTCAGTTTAATTAGGTGAATTTAGCATTTATGTAAATTGATTTATTAATAATGATGAAAGTTTGAGACTTCTGTTAAACAAGGACCTCTAGAGAGAACCTGTATCCATTAATTTGGACTTGGAAAACAAACTGCCATTGTGAAAAGTGATTTGCTTGCCATGTCAGCCAGCTTTCTTGTTGTTCTTCAAAAAAGGGTAAAAAAAAAAAAAAAAAAAAAAAAAAAAATTTAG
>NDXB01021035.1:135652-179867 GCA_002631895.1 Agapornis roseicollis
AAAAAAAAAAAAAAAAAGATAAAGGACCCAGATGTGATAAGTTTTTTGCTTATCTGTAGTTTTAGGAACTGCCTGATCCCTTTTCTGCATAATTAATAGCTGAGTATGGCTTCTAGTGAAACCAGCATGTATTTACAACTGTTTGAACCAATAACCCGTGACTTCAATTTACTTTACTATTTCTACAGGTCCCTGAGTAGTCAGAATAAACTGGATTATGTTACAACATTTTTATAATTTTCTTCAATATTGTAATTTTAATTAAAAATTGTGCATAGAAAAAATAAGGGTTTAGGCATTACGAAAGTAATTTGAAGATGACAGTCTCATTAGGAAGAAATATATCTGCATTATTTGTACAGAGTGTAATATGTTCTGGTTACATATGTTTTTGTTTGTTTGTTTCTAAAATCAGTCCTCCGCCACTAACTGATTTTGCTGCACTGGGCATGTTTTCATCTTCCCCTTGCAGGTCAAGCAGCACTATAGCACGCTATGTGGTAAACTTTGAGAGAGATGGCTCAGAAATCAGAAGCACAGTAGGTGACATCTCAACTATTGGATCTAATAAGGTTGAAAATGAAAAAATGCCACTTTCTCCAAAGGAAGAGAGGGAGATATCAGCAACTAAACTCACAGTAACAGACCTCCAGCAACTGGTTGCCATAGCACTCCATGAAGACCAGTCCCTGCCAGTGGACCTTGGAACACTTCAGTTTACTGATGGTCAGTAGGCAGGCCAGTGCCAGCCACAAGTTTCACCTTTTCAAACTGATGCAATTTCAATAAGGTCTCCTTTGCTCTCTAACAGGTAGTTTTCATTCAGTGTATCTCATTCTCCTAAGGGTAACAGTGTTCCAAGAATGCACAGGTCTAAGTTAAACTTGATAGCAAAATGTCTATAATTATACAGCCTAACTTCCAATCATATTGGAGAATCTGCTTTTCTTGGTTGTTTGTTTAAAAAAGCTGGCTATTTTGCATACTAAGAAAAATAAGGGAGGAGTGGAGAGTGAGAAATACTATGTATATTCACAGTATCATTTTAATTTCCTGGTCTCCTTGATGAGATAAGAAGTGAGGCTTCCTTTAATATAAATTTAGCTTTCTGAAAGTTAAGTCTCGATTGTAAGGAAGCCATCTAACCTTCCAGTGAAATCAGAGAGACAGACATCTTAAGGAGCATTTGATCTCAAGCAAAAATCAGTGGTGTGAAACATACTATAAAACTGCATTTTGCTCTCTGAAACACAGAGGGAATATAGCTGGCTGTGAAGACCTCCAGCAGAGAATTGAAAGGCTTCATCCTGTTCAGTAATCCACATAATAAATATCCCCCTTTAGTCCTTCAGTGATCTTTCTCAAAGCTAGCATAGCCCTAGTTTTGAGGAGGTGGGTTAAAAATGGGGAAAATAATTTAAAATATTTTTTCATATGTATACTTACCAAAACAATCTTAAACCAGACACCAGCACATAAAAGTGTTCCATTCACAAACAGCAGCATTTTCTTGTGAAAAAAAAAAAAAAATTAAATGAACTAATATTTTCAATAAGAATAAAATCTCATCTTTTAATGTAGATTAAAAGGCACAAGGGGGGAGGGGGGGAAGTGGCTATAAAATGCTTTAATAATAACGATTTTAATCTGCTTTCCCCCACTAGTTATTTTTAGTAACCAGTTTTAGAAAACAGCTTGCATACAACTATGTTTAAAGAGCTTCTCTGAGAGGGCGAAAGGAACCACTGTGCACTAAAGCCAAAACTTTGAGTGTGGATTTTGGGTAAAACTGAAAAGAATTTATGCTTAATGACCAACACAATAGAATGAGTCATCATAGCCCAAGTGGATTTAACCAAGTGCTTCACACATCAGCTGATTTTAAGTATTCATTCATGGTTCAGCTCTCTGCAGACCTATCTCATTTATACTAAATAGAGTACAAAGAATAATGTACAAAGAATCATGTACATGAAGTTCTTGGTTTCCTCATAATTTCCAGCTTAAATGGAAACTTATGCCTTTTTCTTCTTAGCATGGATTTTTAAAAGTATTTTAAAAGTAATTTTTTTTATGGAGGACAGTTTTAATACTGTTTTTTACCAAGTTCGTTTTGGTCAGTTTTCAGGGTGCCACTGCTGAGATATTGTGCACTATTTCATTTAGTTCTTTTTTTTTTTTTTCCAGAATCTATTGGACCATCTAGTGATTTTGATAATGATATCCAGGCCATGGTCACTATTCCTCTGGCAGGCCCTGATTTGGTAAGTTAATACTGGTTGGTAAGTTTATTTATTTATTTCTCCATGAATTGAGGAAAAACATGAAATTCATAGAATCATAGAATCACAGAATCATTAGGGTTGTAGAGGACCTGAAGATCATCTGGTTCCAACCTCCCTGCCTTAGGCATGTCACCCAGGGCTCTTGTCCAGCCTGGCCTTGAACACTGCCAGCAATGGAGCATTCACAGCTTCCCTTGGCAACCAATTCCAGTGCCTCACCACCCTAATAGTAAATAATTTCTTCCTTATATCCAATCTAAACTTCCCATGTTTAACCTATTTTAACCTGTTACTCCTTGTCTTATCACTACAATCCCTAATGAATAGTCCATCCCCAGCATCCCTATAGCTCCCCTTAAGATACTGGAAGGCTGCTAACTAAACAGTGTTAAAATGTACATAAATATATAGAAAAAGGATCTTTTGCTAAAATACATATCTGCCTTTTATAATATCGTAAAGATGCATGTTGTCTTGCTATGCTGCAACGGACGTATTGTTTAGAGCAGAGGTGAAAAATACTGCTTGATTATCTTTTCCTGTTGTAATTACTAAGTTTACACTGTGTCACCAGTTCAGTAGTACATTTCAATGACAGAAAGAGTGGAACAGACAGGGACAGTGAAAGCCATCTTTCTTTGGCCATTTTTTAAATTACAGGAAATGTGATTAGGATCACATGCCAAACATTTCATACATCCTGTGACTTCATGCTCAGTTAGCTGTTTGCAAGCTCCTGTGGCTAAAGATTATTGGTGTTTTTAGCAGTGAAAGTTAAACATAACAATGAAAGCTGCTTTTTATAAACCTTTTCAGGAGGACTCCATGAGCATGGAACTTTCACCAGGCTACCCCAGCCCAGCAACAGTGGGCCAAACTGGAGACATAATGTTCAATGAATTTACAACTGGAATCCCTGTGCTAAGTGGAGACATCAGTGATCCTGAATACTTCAACAATTTTGTTTCATCTGAACCTGTGTTCCCTACCAAACCTTCCAGAGAACCGTTTCAGGAGAAACCTACTCCAGACACAGAAGGTATCTCTGCTGACCACCCAAGTTTCACAGTGCCTTTCAGTGCTCTGGGTAGCACTAGTAGTCCTGAAAAAACAGAGGATTCCTATTTGCCTCCTCCAGCAGATGATTCTGCTAGCAGTGACTTAATCACCGATGGCTATGAGTATCCAGTGGAGCAGGCCACCACACTGGCAGTTTATACCACAAGCAGCTTTATCCCACCTATTCTCCTGAAAGAGAAAACTGAAGCTGAAGATACAACAGGACTGCCTTTCAAGGAAGTTGACCAAGATAGTATGTCTGGACAAGGTAAGACACAAAAGATTTTTCTATAAAAAAGAGTAGAGGAGATCCAGTTGTTAATACACACATAGAGTTCTCATGTAAGTACAGCAATTATTCCTACCAGCTGTGACAAAATTTTTTTCTGGGCAGTCAAAAGTGAAAAATTTACATTTCTGATGCTTACTTGAGGAAAATCCTAAGGTGCCTGACTTCGGGATTGTCAAAGGAAAAAACAAACAAGCCAACAAAAACCCCAACAACAACTCAGCAACAAATTCCTAAAGATGAAGCATGTCTTGTACGGGTATTATGGCAAAAATTCTTGTAGTCCTACTGATAAAAGCATATCATACCTTCAAATAACAGCATAGCATACCTATAAATGACATTCATTATAACTGTGGAAAAGTCTTACATTTACAGGAGGAAAAAGGTTATAGGCATTTTTCATTGTGTTCACTCATTAGGTTAAGGATTTGATGTCATAAAACCCACATAAAGTCGCATATCTATTTTGCAATTTGCTAAATAGCTGAAAAACCTTGTATCCTAACAGCTCTGAATGACTGAAGAGAAGCACAGTCTCACCAAAAACGCAGAGCAATTTTTGGTGAAGATACTAGTTTTATTTGTTGTTTACAGATCTAAGATTGTTAAAGAATTTCCTTATTGTAATTTATTACAGTTACTGCCTCACTGTTTTTTACTGGATGGGAGGAAAGATATTGGAGACGGACCTCTCCCTGGCCCCATTCTTCAAGCTTGCTTGGTTGTTTCCAAGTGAGAGTGTAGGACCACAGTCCATTTGAGTCTTGCACAGGCTCTGATACATCAATTCAAAATGAAGATTACATTCTGTGTTATCAAATGATCCTCAGAGATAATACATTAAATAGTTTAGTGAGTTTCAATGTCATCAGGCAAATATCAGACCAAAGGAAATTTAAGCAAGTATTATACAAATGGAAAGTTCACCACTTACCTACTAGTACAAATTTCTTTAATCCTATATAATTTGAAATGCAGTAAAAAACTACATCAAGGTTTCTCTTTTTCCTAAAGCTATTATTGCCTGCGCCTACACAGCTTGGAATTATTCATTCAAAGTGGTGTGGATCTTCTGTAACTGTGTGTTTGCTCCTGTAAACACCTGGTACTGGCCTTTTAAACACTATTTTAAGAAATTATTTGTTGCACATTTGGGCTGGAAGCTGTCAATCTGGGAGACAGAACAAACTGACTAAAACTGTAAAAAATGTTCCCCAAAATAAGGCCCACTGCCTTGTTCCTCTTCGCTGAACACAAGTTTTATCTAAAACAAGCACTACAACACAAGAATTCCTTCACTATCTCTGCAGCTGAATAGCAGGAAAAAAATAATTGTTCTCTGTCTAAAAAGAAGGGACACATTATTAGCAATGACACAAAGCTGGAGTTATTATATTTGTTTAAAACCTTGTAGTACACAGAACATACTGCATGCTTAACAGAAGAGAGAGGTTAAAAGTCTACTTACTAAGTTTAGAGAAGAGTAAATAATGTACACTCTTTAAAATTCCTTTATTTTTATTTTTTTTTATTTATTTATGGCAGTTCTGAGTACAGCATTCCCTGTATTTTTTATTTCCCTAAATGTTGCATATCTCATAGGAGCTGATAGAATTTGATCTGGAAATTCAGGACTTGACAACATTTATGAGAGAGATCTTATTAATGCCAACAGTGTTGGTGATACTAATTTGATATGGCAAGCAAAATTCCTCACTATTAGGCACAGAATATTTTGCACATTGTGCCTGGCTGCATTTCATAGCTGTGTCTCCTAGTAGCATTTTTTGAAACTCAAACAAACAAAAAAACCCACAAAACCCAAACTTTTAACTGTTGCTGGTGTGAAACAGCAGGAGCTACTTAGTTCTGTATGAGCTTGGACAGAGGGTTAGGGTCTGAACGGCTGCCTTCACTTCTACTACATTACTTCCCAGCCATTTTCTCTCCTTTCAGTCCAGAAGGTGGAGCAAATTTTCTTCATCACATGTTTAGAACTTTAAATTCACTCTTCTTTACCATGAAAGGAAGACATGGCTACAAGAAATAACATGATCTGAGATACTTTTAGGTCTCCCCATCAGCTATGTTTCACAGATGGACTTTATTGCATTGGTTATCATGTGTGCAACTGTAGGCTGAACATCGCTACAGACTTAGGAACATTGAATGTCTGTAACCTACACCAACTACTTTAATTATGCTTATGTGAGGTCACTGATCAAGCAATAAAAGAATTGTTTCACAGCTCCTTAAAAGATAACCAGACTCAGCTTTACATAAACAAATAGATGCAAAGTTCTGCTTACAACATGTAGGAAAAGGAAAGTGAAAAGCAGGTGAGGGATGAAGTGTTGAACTAACAAGTATCCTTCTAAGACATGCAGGATGGGATTTGTCAGGCTTGGGAAGCCAGTGGGAGGGATGAGCCAGAAGCAGCTGTGAAGCTTCTTTCACATGGTACTGTGCTTGTTCAAGACAGTGATACTGTCTGTGGTGCAGGTAAAGAGCAGGCTAGCAAGGATTAAACAGCCATGCTGGCCAGATAGTGATGGCATTTACTCTACTCCTCAAAGTAGCCCAGAGCTACTAGGAAGATGCTTTAAAGTGTAAGCCTAACCTTTGAATATCAAATTCTGTTTGAGATTTTACAAGAGAATTCAGAGACAAACCCTTTTACTGAAAAGTTCTGGAATGCTTGGATCAGATGTCATGGTTTAAGCATTTGACTACTCAAAAAGGTTTGCTGTAGCTCCTGCAAAATCTCAGCTCTTTCCATTTTTCATTTAAAATCACCACAAAGCCTCTGCTTTTTTCTACTCTCTGAGGTGGTGCCTCTTCACTGTTCTCTAGCAGTCATCCTTCTTCATACTTTTCCCCCTCTGGAGTTAACTCATCAGTATGTCTTCAGTATGGTTAAATTTCTTTTATGCCTCTGTGGTCTTCTTGTGACTCTACCTAAAACAGTATGACCATTCAGAAAGGAAGACCCTTGTGTAATGTATTAGACAGATTGTTATTTCAAAAAGCAATAACTTTTCATAAGTAAAACAAATGCAAACAAATATATAAAGTGATAAGAGAGTTCATGAAGTCTGCAACAACAATAAATGATAGAACTCTATTTCCTAAACAGTAAGGAGAATTTTAATTTTAATTTGTTTTAACTGTAGCTACTAACAAATATACAACACAAGTAAATCTCCTGACCATCATGGAGGGCACATTATTTCTGGAGCAGTTATTCCAGCATCATATGACAATATAAAGGTAGCAGTAATACACTTCAGCTGCTTTGTTGTACATCTCAGTTTCACAAGCTTGGATCATTCTCAAGCCTTCCAGAAGGAGAAGACTCTGCAGGATGTGTCACAGAGGGTTTTTTTTTACTGTGAGAAACTGGCTAATAAGGAGTAGATGGGGGTCACATTTCTGTATGTGCAACTGATAGAAGCCACATTAATTTCTGTAATTATCCTCATATATTCACACATCCTTGTGTCATGTCTTCCTACTGACCAGCACTTAATCCAGTTGTGCTCTCACTCACTACTATTTCTAAGCAATCTGTAGAAAAACTGTTTTCTGGATGTTTGGGGATTCTTTCTGCATCTGGTTCGTCTCCAGCTGCCTAAGCGCCATCTGTACTTAGCATAGCTTTCTGTTCAGCATAACCAGCATTGAGGTGGAAGAAAAAGTCCCATTACTACTTTCAAGAACCACTCCGGATGTTCCCAGGATTGTAATTCACCCATCCTTTGGGCCAGGAAGACTCGGCAGTTTTTCCATGTCTATGGTTATACAAGGTAAAGAATTCCTCTGCTTTCTTGCATGCTTTTCTGCTTTTCTTATGTTTTCTTTGGCCATAAACTGATAAAATTTTCTTAACATTCTCCCTCAACAGCTTCTCTCTGTGCCCTTTCACTTGTTGCTTGCTACTTCAGATGTAGAAAGAATGCTTTTCATGGAGGTGCTGCTTCAGTTCGATGGCTGGAGAACTAAACAGGTAGGTGTAGCCGTGTCATTTTCTCAAGCGTTATGTATGATATTAGCCCAAAAGTCATCTGTGAACTGAAGATGAGGCTGAATGCAAAAGTTTCAGCAGGCTCGTATTAGGATATATCAGTTTTAAGAAAATGTGCACAGTGTCTTCATTGTTGTGATGAAGTTGGAATAGCACACTCAGAATACTACAGGTATCCTGAAGAGTCCTAAACATATTGGAGTAAGTGATTAGTGTACGGCAAAAATGTAATGATAGCCTATTCAACTATCACCACTCTGGGTACAGCAGGAACAATGTGAATAGAACAAAACTTGCATCACATCTTCAAAACATAATTAAACATGCTAAAATCAAATGGCTAATCCAAGCAAAAATATACAAGAGAAACAGTGATAAATATTTTCCCAATTTAACACATCACTTGTTTAAATTATTAAGCTATCCAACCACTTCAGTTTTAATTTCAGGTTAAGCTTTGCTTCCTTCAAATATGATTTCTTATACATTAATACACAAATACACGACATAAATGTGTAAAAATTAACCAAAACAAATGAAATGGAACTTTATTTGCAATTGGTAACTCCAATGAGTCATTGAAATTACTGGGCGAAGGACAGGAAAGAGTTTATATTTCTGGCAAGAAAATTTGTGGATCCAGAGGCAAATCTGAGCTACCTGTATAATGAAAAATTGTAACACCTCATTCTCCACCTATATAGCTAGCAGCAAGATGCGCCTCAGTGTTCTGGCACTAATTCACTCCTATTTCTTATTTTTAAGTCTCTTTCCAGACACAGACACACATTGCTATCCCATTGTTTCCACAAGGACCAGAATCTTATATCCTACACACACACCTGGGGCTTTTCTCACACAGTCATCACTGCATATTGCTAGTCAACGCCATTGTTTCTGCAATGAGGTTCTCATGAACCTCACATGTGGTTTTAGACTCTCAACTCCAACCATCCTTCAGTACTTGTTTCCTGAATGTTTTCACTTCTTCTGTAATTAACATTCCCCTGAGGATTGTCCCCTTCTGTGTTCATGTTATTTCTCTCCAAACTAATCATCTCCCTCCAATTTCACCATAATACGGTGACTTAAAGCCAATTCATTTAAGTAAGCTTTACATGGGTTGTAGGTAGCCCTCCACCATGAGTGAGATGTAACATATGTAACACAAGCTTTCATACATTTCAGTTTCAGGTCTCATCTTGTACTAAAGCAGACCTTTCTAGCAGTGTTCAGAGATTAAATTGGAAAAACGGGAAAGTTCTCTTGCCTGTTTCCTATGAAAACAGGAGCAGCCACAAAGGCTGGAGACTCAGAGGGGAGGAGAGAAGGTGTGCTTGCCATGTGATAACGTTGAAAAGCTGACAAGCCTACAAACCACCCATAATTCTTCTTCATCTTTGTCACTGTGCATGAAGGAGCTCTCCCTCCAGAAGCAGCATGTAGCTGTTGCTGCACTTAGCACTTAAGGGCTAGAAACTTCTTTGAGGAAGTTTACTGTCTTCAGACATGATTACAGTAATTCTAACCCTCTAATAAAAATTGAATATAAAAAGGTCAGGAATAAGTTCAGAATTTGAAAATCCAGTTATCACAAATAACTTTAATATATTAATTCCTTGAATAAAATCATATAAAAACCTGTGACCAATAGAGTAGTAAAATAATGAAAAACACTTTAAAACAAATAATACAGACTTCTGAGCTGGGGGGGTAAGATTACCCTTTGCCAGGTCATAAATGAATGAAACTAATTAAGTTTAGATGTAATGTAGTTGTATTGGAACAAGTATCAGAGTGGCACTGCTGAGAGTAACATGCCCTAAATAATACATTTCCCTCACTCATTAATAATCCTTAGTCTTCCAAGAAATGCTGGATTTGAAAACTTAACTATTATGATCAAATGGTACTAAATATTTCATTTTCTATAATTATGACAGTTCTCATTTTGGGGGATTCCATTTCCTTCCAGCTTAACTCCACCTGAGCTCAGCTTGGAATCTTTACTAGTCAGTTCCTCATTAGCAGGTAACGCATGCCACCTGTATTAGACTAGCATAGGCAAGCTGTAACTTAGGTGCTCTGAATCATATCTCTAGATGGAGTTATATATCTCTATCTGGAGAAAGGGTGTGGCCTTCCAAATCTGCTTTTCTCAACCACACCTGGTAATGCCAATATCTATTTAAGGTGTTTGTTCTGCAGTTTGGAAGATGCTATAGTATTTAAAACTAACAAATATACATAAAAATCTTAAAAGGAGACAAATTTGTAATAATGCTTATACTTAATATAATGGAGTCTGCGTTTGTGAAAATCTCGAATGTGCAAAACTGCTGCCAGGATAGAGCTCATATATTTGCATTTTGCAATAAAAAAAAAAAAAGAGAAAAAGGGAGGGGTGAGGAGGAGAATGGGGAAATAAGTTCTGACTTCTGCTTGAAGATAAAATGCGTTCTTTCCAACAAGTACTTAGCGTTGTTTTGTCAGTGCAACTTTACAGAAAGGTATGTAGAGGACAGTACTAAACACAATTTAAAGCAGTGACATCCAGGTGTAAATGAGAATAATGTAGAAGTTTCACTTTCATTTTGTAGAATGGTAAGATCATTATCTGCATTGGTAAGAACATGATTAAACCAACCCTGAATGCAAAAGATTCCTCTCTTGTTCATTTTATGTTTAGGTTTCCTTTTTATTCTTCCCCATTTGGTGGATTCTTTTCTTTCTAAGTTGAAGTATTATAGAATATAATACTTGTGGAATTGTGGTGCCAATAACAGATAACTGAGTTTGCAGTCAAAACTGTATTTTATGGCCAAATGTTCCTCTAATAACCACTTTTAATGCCATGTTGTCCTGGGTTCAGTCTATTTTTCTCCTTCTTAGTAGCTGATGTAGTTCTGTGTTTTGACTCAACCTGGGAACAGAGCTGGTAACACCAATGTTTTTAGTTGTCGCTAAGTAGTGTTTAGTCTGACCAAGGACTTTCTGAGTCTCATGCTCTGCTAGGGAGAAGGAGAGGCTGGGGGGAAGCAGGAACAGGACACCTGACCCAAACTAGCCAAAGAGGTATTCCATACCATAGCACATCATGCCCGGGGAGGTAATAGGGAGTTACCCAGAAGGGCACAGACTTCCTGGTTGGGCTCTTTTTTGGCAGGTGGTATTGTACTCTCTTATCTTGTTATTTTCTTGTCATTATTATTATTGGTGGTAGCAGCAGTGATTTGTGTTATACCTTAGTTACTGGGCTGTTCTTATCTCAACCCGTGGGAGTTGCATTCCTTCAATTCTCCTCCCCATCCCTCCAGAAGCATGGAGGAAAGAAAGGGGGAGGGGGAGTAGAAACTGGGTTTAAACCATGACACATGTAATTTGGAACGATAGGCTTTCAAGCAGAGTAGCCTGTATGATACTGCATAGTCCAATAAAAATAAAATGTAGTGTGGCTTGAGGAGAATGAATGCTGAAAGCACCAGGACAAATCTTAAAAGTGCTGATCTGATTACAAGATTTCAAGAGAGTCACAGTTTTTAACTTTCTAATGTCATGTTTGTCTTTTCTGTTTTTAGGTCCTTGGGTCAGCAAATCACTTGAATTTATGTCATGTGACTTCTATTTTGTGTTTACTGTTTTGCAAACTAATAAATTTCATTACCACAAAACTGTCTTATGGTGAAGCTATGGTCTTAAGTGAGATATTTCTTATTCAGCTTTGATTCCACTGCTATGTAGATGTGTATTAATATTTTCAAATTCAATGTTTCACAATTTTCTTCTCTATTTCATTCACTAATGTGAACACCAATGAAGTCCACACTTCTCAGTTTAGCTTCATGTCTTAGTTGTTTAAGATATATTTTAATATAATTTTAGTATGGTAGCAAACTGTGCAGAATTTCAATGCAAAATAGCTTAAAATAATAAATAACAGTCCCGGCGGTCTCTGGCATTCTTACATGTTTAAACTGTAAGCGTACTTATTGATTTTCTTCCTTCAGAAGAATGTAATACCTTTAGCAGGGACTTTAATTAGAAAACTGACTTTCAGAGCTCTTGAGCACTAGTATGTCATTTTGTCTAACAATCACGGTAGCAGATGAGGTAAAAGTTCTTACATGGTAAAAGTGACTTGTCATGTTGTGGAAATAAACTACCACTGACCTACTGTCTACATAAGGTATCTTAGTATACACCTGTCTCTACAGTTTTTGTAACTTTTCTTGTAAAAAGCAGGAATACAACCTTATAATCTGACTTTAATTACAAGGGTGAATACTGTTAACTACCTAAAGCAATCAATATGGAATTACTGACTTTTCTTCTGCTATAGTCAGAGAAGTGCTGAGGCAAATGAATGTTCTGAGTCTTAACTGAGAGGCAGAACAATCACCATAGTCAGGTGCAACAGCTGTTGAATTCAGAGGTGAAATTGAGGTGGGATGGTGGTTGAGACCCAGGTTTAGCAGATAATTGTTGATTGTTCTCCAGTTTTCTACAGATACTTCCACTGGATAGTTTCAATGCAAAATGACATCAAACACTGCTACTCAGAGTTCTGGGGATGCTTTAAGCACCAGCTATTCCTGTCTTGTTTAAAGTACTTATGTGTGTTTGAAACGCTGAAACCTCTAGAACTGCTGGAACAGGAGAATGACAATGACAGTTGTTAAAGCTTAATTGTCAAGTCTCTCAGTTACATAAATTTGACACAGGTCTAAAGTAAGCTTTCCCTATTAGTTGTATATCTATTGTGTTTCCACCTGTTGTGCTTAAATGGCTACTTTGAAGCTGGAAAAGAAAAAAATATATATATTTACTATTTATTGCATTATTTCGAAGCTTTAAGAAAAGAGGCTTACTCAAAAAACATGCTAACACTTTTAATGAGAAAACTATTAGCAGCTAACTAATTGAAGTAAAGAAAGTCCTTAACAGAACATATAATGGCAAGGTGAATTATTAATTTTCAGCCATGCATTGGCCAGTGCATGTGAAAATTATAATCAGAGAGAAAAATAATTTGTAATTGTACAGAAAACTGATATTTCAGAGGGCTTTTACAGGTACAGTGTCCAAGCATGAAATTGCTAAAGGCAGATGTGTTACTGACTGAAAGGGAGCGTGCATTTCCCAAGGACAGATGGATCAACAAAAATATTACCCCTAATTTCATAAAGATAATTCTTTCTTTGGACTGAAAATTTTGTGTGAGTTGAGTAAAACCAGCTAATTTACACCAGTGAAAATCTTATGGGCAGTCAGAGTGTTGTGAGCTGCATCATTCTGCTTCTCTCAGGCAGAATTAGCTGCACTGAGGGAAAAGTTAGAGGAGAGTAGAAGCAGTCAGGGTTTGGCTTTGTCCTTAATGATTTACTCTAAATCTTTATGCATCTTTGAGGGACAAGTGAAGAATTCTTTGCTTTTCATTTTTCCAGTCATTGCAGAAGCGTGTAACATTACTGACCTGCAAAAAAATAGAATTTATAAGGATACTGATATGGATGATGGCTACATCATAACTCTGTGTGGGAGTAAACACTCCAAATCAAACACACAGTCTGGTGCTCTGGCCAAATTACTCAGCTAAGCATGAGTCAGTAAAAGAGGCTGCCCAGTTTTACCAAACAGAAAGTGAGCCTTGATGCCAGTGTGTAAAGCCTGGCTAAAGCACCCTTGGAAGATTCTTTCATAAATAACATAGATAAGAGAATAACATAGATAAGAGAATAGCAAGCTGTAGTTGCTCAACACCCTGAATTCACAGTATTTTAGCTTCTCAGGTATTCATTTTGCAAATTTTACGTTATCCTCTTAGTTTTCAGAGTGTCAAGTAGAACTGAACTCTTTTGAGAATAATGAGAGAAGATTATCATTACTAAGTAGTATTTTATCCCCTTGTGACAGCATGTCAGAATGACATTTATTGCACCTTTGGTGGTGAGAACATGATGATAACACACAGCTGCAAGTTAAGAAAGTTTTCAGAATAAACTGAGCAGTTCTTATTTAAGTTACACAGAGTGTTACACAGAAGTAGAGCTACAGCTGCAGCTATCAGGCTGTCCTGTGAAAAAACAGGCTCCTCAGAAAGTGTCAGCAAGGATGCTAAGGAAAAAAAGGTCGAGAAATGCAAGAAATTTTAGGACTGGAGAGGAAGAAGAGATGGAGGTCACTCCCAGTGCACTGAGATTCACTGGAGTCAGTGGAGAAAGAAGTTATGGGGAGCTCATATTGACAGACAGAATGACAGCTGTAGATAAATCTGCCTCTTCTGCCTTGATTTTACATTTAAAAAGACAAAGTTAATAATTCTGTGCTGCGAGACATTTGTTGTGGGGTGCTGGCATAAAGAGACTCTTAATTCTCTTAACCCTCATCTTACTTGTGTCCTAGTTAAAAATGAAAGACGTCAAACACAAATTCAGCACTTTATCTATTTGTTTATTACACAACAGCCCTGCATTCAGGGACTTCAGGCATCAACAAAAAATGTAAATTTGAATCCAGCTGCTTGATGTACCAGTCCATCTGGTATTCATATCAGGATAGCTGCCCTTAAGGAGATTCTCACCCTGCATTATAGACCAGTCTTTTCATTGCACACTTTTTCCCTTGTTAGTTATTTTCTTCAGCCAGCATATATACAAATATATATATATGCATATTGCAATACTGTAACCTTCATATACAGAACAATATTTGTCAGTGGACTTGAAATTTTCTATTGCCAATAGGAAATATCAATGCTTATTAAGCTCATAAGTGAAATGAAACACCAGGACCTCTTAATACATAATCTTCTGGGTCTGCTTATTAACACAAACTCATTAGAAAAATGTCTCATGACAATTTGACCTTTCCCCAACAATAACTCCTTATTCATGGTCAATAATAAAAGGTTTCCTCAGTTTAAAAAAAAATGTAAGAGGACCAACTAATTAGATACCTGAAATGAAATAAAGCTGTTGAAATAGCAGTTGATACTTTCTGATAAGTCAAATCTATGTATTTTACTCCCTCAGCTGGGGATAAATGCCTGCATGCAGCACTCTTTTTAGAAAGATTTAATATAGCAATGCACCCAGGAAATTGCTGCTTAATTCAGTGTTTATATGTCTTTGCCAACAGCAGTTTAACTTCAGATATTAAACTCTCTTCAGTACAATATTGTCCATGTAATATGAAAAAAAAAAAAACCAAACCCAAACATCTGGAGAGTTCAGTGAACATCTCTTTGGGAGGGTCAGTGGTGCCTGAGAGTTCAAATTGAGTTTTTTCATTGTCAACAGGCGTTTATAATGCCATTCTATTGTTTAACCTTAATGTAACATGGTTACTTTTGGGGTATATTTGAATCCAGTAAGTTGCAAGTCTTGCAACAGTAACATGATGCACGTTAGAAAATGTGTAATCAGCAGAAGGGAACAGTAACCTTTGCATTCAGGGCTGGTGCTGTGCTTCGCTAAGCACTCAGAAGCCTTTTAGGGGAGCCCATTTACTTTCACACTGAAAGAATCTAACACCACCTCTGTGGTCGGTCACTGTCTTATATATCTCAGCTGGAAAGACAGTGACTGATAAGAAATGGCAACATATGAACGCAGGTGATACATGCACTGAGATCATCTTGGTATGCTCCCAAGGTCTTTTAGGTTACTTTGCTCATAATAAGAGGTTGACAGAAGACCTCTATAATCTAAACATAGACTATCTCTCTCTATATAGAGATACACACACACGTATACACAGCTATTTGTCAAATGCATAATATATATGTTTATTCTGCCTCAAACTTGCTGCAATTCCAAAGCCATTCCAATACTTTTTTCTCCTATAGTTACCTTTTTCTAAAATACAATGTGCCTGACAAATACTATCAGTCATGACCAGGTGTATGCTGTCATGCTGAGAGAAGTTTGCTCTGGAGCTGCAGGTTCATCCCATCAGTAGATCATCCTGCATTAATGCCTCAAGCACTAATCCTAAGAAATCTGTTCTGAATTCCCTTAACTAATAAGTGACTCTCACTCCCTATCAGCATAACAAGTAACAGCAAGAGCTTTGTAAACAGGGAGCATCCCTAAGCTTTTCTTCTCTAATCTGTCCATATCCTTGATTACACAAGAAACACAAGGACATGACAACAGAAAAGCATCTCAGGTTCTCAAAGAAGTATTAGGACATCAAGCTCTTGTGCAGCATTTGGTGGTTTATGCAGCATGCACAACAATACAGCTATTTGCTTTTCTTTTCTGGGTGCTTTCTAGGGCTGGAGGGACTAGGACTGTAGGCCTTTTATTACACCGTCAGCACTGTAAATTACATATTGCAACAAATGAGACCGCAAAACAGTGCTACTTTAAATGGGAATTTGCTGTACACACACTGTGGTCCTGTTCCAGATCAGCACAGCCTGGCCTTGCAGTAAGGGAGAATGTACCACTTGGTCTTTTTCTGCATCTCATCCCACAGCTGCTTGATATTAGCAGTGTACTTCAGCATCTTCTCCAGAATCACCAGTGCTCTACCCTCTTTCATTATTTTGTACATTAGCATACAAAATTTAATGTATTTCATGTCATGAACAGCCACTGGGGATGTGGTAAGGGGATGGGAGGTGCTCATCATGTGGATGGTAAGAAGTTCACTGCTGATAAATATGAATTAGAACTCAACCCTACATATCAAACTCAAAATAGGTGAAATATAGTCTCTTATTAAGCAGGAATTTCTGTCATCTAAATCATTCTGGTTTCCAAATATTCTGCCAGTTAAAGAGAGGTTCTTGGGGGAAGACATTTCCATGCATTCAACTGACAATAAAAATTTGCCTTGTCCCATATGGGAAAGTGGTACTAAACATTGACAGAGGTGGGTGATCTTCAATAACTTGCCATCAGCAAGCTAGTGCTAAAGGCAAAATAGGCACCCCCTGTGGGATTCCATTGCTTTGAAGTTGTCTCCCCTAAAACCTGGTCTCTGGAGTCTTGGCTGCACCCAACACCTGCTGATTTGTTCTGATGAGCCAAATCATAACAAAATGTTTGTCCATCAGCAGCAGCTGCCCAGGACAGTTTGGGAACTCTCTTTGATGATTACCCAACTTTGAGTTGCAAGATAACATGAGAATCCTGCAAGAACATGTAACAGGAGCTAATAACCTGGTCTTCAAAAGAGGGGCAACATCTTGAAAGGCAGTTGCAATATTTTATGCATCGAGAAAGCAGTGAAGTGGAAGTTGTCCTTTCCCTGATTACCTCTGTCAGAGTAGTGCACACCTCGTTTCTAGAATGCTTTTTTAGGTGTAGCTATGAGAACATGCACTGCTGCCGTGATTAAAATTTGCTCAAGCAAGAATTTACCTTATACTCCTCAGCACTTTAGTGTCTATTACTCAATACCTATCAAAACCAGGTATTAATATACAAATAAACTCATCTGAAAGAATAATGTAACAGAATAGCACTTGCACTGGTTATTGATATAGTGACTGCATAAATAGAAGCTGTAAGCTGAGGCATGAAAACACTTGTAAGGAAGAGAAGACCTTAGAACTTAAGAGTAGGAAGAGAAACTCTCCAGTAACACCTTGTCAGTGGTATTCCAGAGTAAAATGCACTGAGCCTTCTCCAGGGCCAGAACCACACTGCCCTACTCAGAGTTTCAAGCTACCCAACAATGTAAAGTGTTTCCCATTTTCAAAAAACTTCAATAATGCTTGCCATACATCAGAGCATATCAGAGAATCACTGACCTTACAGTAGTGCCACAAGGAGCTGAAGAGATTGATTTACATAACAGAGACTATGTAAGCGGAAAAGCAGGCATCATACATAAATTTGCTGTGTATGTTCTGAAGTCAACAGAAATATACAGGGACTTCAAACGATGCAGAATATTTGGATGGTTTTCTTCAAGTGAGAGAAATATCTCATTATTGACTAAAAAGGGGGCAAAAAAAAATATTGGCTTAGAGGATGCATCTCATTTTTAGATATTTCTAGAAGAGAGTTCAATACCACCTGAAGGTGTATCCTTAAGACTCCTGAGCAGGAATTTGAAGTAGAACCAAAAAGTAAATCTAGCTCTCTCACAATCTACTCTAATAGTATAACCACTGGTCAGTCTATTATGTGTTTTACTTAATATATTACTCTTGATACTATTATTTATATATATTTTTTATATTTATATTGATATTATGCTATTTATTATTTTCATATTAACTTATTTTATTAGCATGTGTTTTATCTCTTTATACTTCTATCACTGAATCACTATATATATACACACTATAACATACATAATAAAAAAAAACCAATAAAGAGGATAAAAATATATGTAGCATCTCTTAATATAGGCTTATGCAAAGTGGTAACCAGATGGAAGAACATTCTTTTCAAACACCTAATTCTAGTAAAACCACATACCATGCCTTATAAGGATTCCTTGATGTTTCGAGATGTGTGGTCAGCTTAGCAGAATGAGGCTATATAGAAAATAATCCACATTAGACTGAGGTATTGTACCTTCAGGGAGAAAGAGTTTGTATGTACTGTTAAATTAAGCATCAAGAAAATAGACAGCTAACTTGTACTAAGCTTTTCCTTCTTGAAAATGTAAATTTATTCCCAAAATCCGCAATACAGTGAGCAAAAAATGGGGTCTTTTTTGTTCAGAAGCAAGGAAACTGAAAGAGGCACAAAGAACATCCATGGGAAACTCATGTGCCATGGACAGGGTAGTTGACAACTTCAATAGAGGCAATTCCCAATGCAGAAGTTTTTTTTCCTTTTCTACCTTCACTGGCCTCTGGGGGGAGGAAATTAGTGCATAGGGAATGGAAGAGTCCAAATTGAAGACAAACTTCTTTGCTATCAACTGATAAGTGAATTTTACCAGGAGGGGGCTGTTGAAAGTCCCACGTGAAGAGTCCACTAACTACATCACTGGAAAAGGACAAGCTGTCACCTTGGGTATGACTGTTGTTTGGAGGCCACAATGTTCTATGAAGTCATTGTGGCCAGATAGCTGCAAGCCAAATTCAGAGTCTCATACATCATGCTTTAGATTTGGATTTCAGCTGTAGCTACAACACATCCTAGTTCCACACCAAGCCTCAATGAGGACCTCAGGAGTTCAGCATCTGATTAAACGGCTGCTTCACATGCAGCAGGCGATTTCTTAAGGTTTCAATTTGTTTACACTGGTACTGCTGTCTTTTAGGTAAATTGACACAGTTTTGTTCTCTTTAGTTTGCATCTGAAGAGACTGCACTGTTTTTCTTAACAGTGATTACTGTTTATGACTACTGGCAAATAATAGCTTCAACCTCTTGCAGAAGGGAACAAACTGACTCCAGTGTACAAATGATCTGAGCAGACAGCTCAAAGATGTGACCTACTCTTTCAGTCAATATAAACTGACAGTATGAGTAGGCACCTTCAAAACAAGAATGTGCTTTGGAGAGGTTAGGGAAATACCTAGCAAGTGTAATTATTATTTAAACAGAGCACCCACAGAAATCTCATTACTCAATCCACCTCATGTGGATGAGTTGTTTTATTCCAGTAATCTTTCCTTGGTGATGGAAATACCATTTTCATGTTTAGGTAGTGTTAATACTTGTTTTTTAAAATGCTTCAGTGGAATACAATAAACATGTTATTTCCATGCTTGATTTAATGCTGGCTTTTCAAGTAGCTATTTCCTCCTGTTTTTCTGCAGCAGTGAAGATCATGGATGAACCAGAATCATCAGGTGATGACATTTTAGTGCCAGCCAGCACTTATGAAACTTTGCCTTTCTTTATTGGTTCAAGTGATCTCTCTACCACACAGCCTGAAGATGTTATTACAGCTGTGCTACAATCAGATCAAACAGCACTGCTGCCTTCAGCAACCAGCCTCTCAGAGATCATCAAACAGTCCCTTGAGATACCAGACTCCACAGTGCCTGTGACAGGAGTGCAGGATATTGCTGCAGAATTAGATCACATCGGTGTGATGAGCACAGCCACGCTGGATGAAGTGGAGCATGGCAGCGGTTATATCCCAGCGCTGACAACTGAGTCTGCAGAAGCCACCCCAGCTCCTACGCTGAAATATGTAACTACCAGCTCCATGACAACAGCAGCCAAAGGCAAAGAGCTAGTAGTTTTCTTCAGCCTGAGGGTAACCAACATGCACTTTTCTGATGACCTCTTCAATAGGAGCTCAACAGAATACAAAGCACTAGAACAACAGTTCATGCAACTGGTGGGTGAAAATCAACTTGAACAACATATTGCAATAGTCAGACACAGTTTAAAGAAATATACTGAAGAGCACTCTTTGATAGTATCAGATCCTGCTACAATTCAGTCTGATAAAGCTGTATTTTGAAAGGCTCCATAAGCCTAGGATGCCTTCAGGGTATGAAGAAAGTTCACAAAGTCAGTCATAAAATTTTGTACTTGTTTGAGAGACTCCAGATATATGCCTCGCATCTAATGTATTTGTCTTTTTCTTAGCTTCAACATCAACAGTATGGTAGTGCTGATTACATCTAAGGGTTGTGTCTACATGCTGCTTTTAAAAACAGGCCTTTTAAAACATATCATAGGGGGATATGGGATTAGATCTGGATTTTCTCTATGGGTACAATAGGGCAGCAGGTTAGCTCAGTAATGCACCTACTATGTTATGCTCTAACCTGCCTGGATTGAACGCTTGAAAATAATTAAAGTTGGCTTTTGATTGAGGTGATTTTTTTCTGTTCCAGATGAATAAACTCCCCAGCTTCTATGTATTTCATTACAGGGAAAATTGCTGTCCACCCATCTCAATACATTATTGAGAAAGACACAAAAGTCAGAAGACAGTGCTAAAAGAAAAGTGGATTTGGTGGTAGAGTTTACCAATTGCATTAAATTCAGGCAAATAAATGCATGATGTGTTTACTCAATAATGAAAAGTTACTATAAATTAATAGTGGATAGACATTAAGTTAAAAGGCAATTTTCTGTTTTGCAGCTACTTCCATACCTTCAGTCCAACCTCACAGGTTTTAAGCAACTGGAAATACTTAACTTCAGGAACGGAAGTGTAATTGTGAATAGCAAAATGAAATTTGCCAGGACAGTGCCATACAATATCACAGAAGCAGTACATTGCGTTTTGGAAGATTTCTGTGATGCTGCAGCCCAGCGCCTGAATTTGGAGATTGACAGCTATTCCCTGGATATTGAGCCAGGTAAGATTGTGGTAATAATGTATGTGCAAAATCAAAACCAAGCAGATAATCTTTTCCAGATTGTTAGAGCTTCAGAAGCATCACTGCTTTGTAAATAAGGGTATTAACAACAGCCTCCCAGTGATCAGGAGTAATAAGAAAAAAACCCCTGAATTATCTACAGAGGTATTTTCATACTGTAATGAAATGCTAGGTGGAGGTGTTGGTCTGTTCATATGCACCAACTGCTTTTCAGAGCCAAACATAGCAAATGAAAAATTCTCAGGAATAAGGGTTGGGCAAAGGCAGCTATGAAGAACAGTCATGTGCAGCTTACAGAAGCAACTTACGGAAAGGTTGCACTTGAGTACTTAAACATAATTTCTGATGATTTTTGCAATGTTGTAAGCAAGCTATAGTTTAGAGAGTCATTCAATCTATTTTTGAAGAGCTGCAGAGTTCAAGACAGAAGGAGATAATTTCTAGGAGTAATTGGATTGTACAAATGCTCACTGACCAGAGCATGACTATTATTTGTAGTACTCCATAGAGTTGGAATTCCAGAATCCCTCCTGGTTTAGTACCTTTCAAACAAGTCTGTAGTGTTTCTTAAACAGTAGGAAAGCCTGAAACACATCTGGACACTTGTAATGTCAGAAACTTGTTTTATAAGTTTGAAGTCTGGATCTATTTTCAGAGTCTGTTAATAATTTCAAGGGCTGAATTTAATTTTATGGGCATGGAGAAGAACTATACCAATACCTTAGCATGCAGATGCCTTTAGCAGTTTTGGTTAATCAGTCTTTTTATGTACAGATCTCCAATTTCTCTAGAGTAAAATTCCATTTACAGTTCATATAGGCAGTTCCTAACCTATTTCCATTTTACCTATCTCCTTGTGGCCACAAAAAGCAGAGGTAGTGTGTGGCAAAGAAAGTTAACAATCCACAGTATTCAAAATTCCTAATATGCCCATCATAAATTGATGTTTTGATGAATAAAGTATTAAATGGGTTCACGAGAAAGAGTGAACTTCAGGGTACCACGTGTTCTCTGCTTTGGTAGTGAATATTCAAAAAATAAACATTAGAATTAGAAAGCGTCTAAAATGCAAACACAGGTCAAAAAAACAATTAAAATCGTTCACCTTCATGCATATCATCTGCTTTACTGATGTGGTATTTCAACATTAATTCCAGAAAACGGTCTCACACTGAGTTTGCTGGGAGAGCTGTTCTTTCAAGGCTTATGAGCAGTAAGAAATAGATCAAATTAGGTTTAGAAAGCCAGTATATTTCCATACAGGTGTTTCAAAGACCTACTGTTTTCTACTTTAGAAAACAAAGAAGTAAAACAGCAAACAAACCAACCCCAACCTCCTGAGTAAATTAAGGTAACTTAAGCAAATCACTAGGTCTTGTGAAACTAAGAGCCATCTAGTGGTAATAACGTTATACTAAATTGAAACACTGATGGGAACTGACAGTTCAAAACATGTATCAAGACTCTGCATCTGCAAAGGGCTGACAACATTGGTCATAGTAATGCCATAAAGAATAATATAGCGGGTTTTTAAAAATACATGCATGCACTGTTTTTGTAATATAAACAAAGTGAAAACACAGAAGAGATGACAAAGTATGGCAGGTAAATAGCCCAATGTTTTGTTAAGGAAAATGAAACATTGCCATGAAAAAATGACCCTGTAACTCACTGAAATAGTCACACCGAGGTCTACTTGTCAAATGGAAATGAACTGAGATCTTTCAGCTTCTGAAAACTGCAGGACTGTAGCATACAACCCTGAGTAATACTTCAACAGAGCCCATGTCTTCTTATTAGCAGTATCAACCTTTATTTCCAGTACTATAAAGGTACTTGAAATTTTTATTTCCCCCCACCCTCCCAATATAAACAAGGGAATAAAGTTATTTTGTAAGTTATTGTGTTACTTTGATGGCCACTTGTTAAGATTTCACATGTACCTACTTTTACAGCATACACTTTCTCTAGACAGTGTTTCTAGATTGCAGTCCTCACAGTATTGTGCAATTTTAAATAATCAAATTCCTTTCCCTTGTCATGTCCTAAATTATGTGTTTAAGATCATTACAGCTGAAAGTATTTCTAACACATAGGCAAAGCTGTAGCATAGTATCCATGAGCATATAACTAGCACTTCCAGTAAAATAGTAATAAAAATATTTGAATGTGAAAATTCTTGTCAGTGAGATGAAAATAAAATCACAGCTTAATAGTGATGGAGTAAACAAATTGTAAGTAAATATAAGCTTGCATGCCCACTGTGTCACCTACAGAAAGAACAGTGTGTGTCCTTTTATGCTAGGCTACATTCTGTTACCATGCGCAAGTAGGAGGCCAGTAAATGTGAATTGTCTTCTCTAGCTGCCTCAAAGCCTGCCAAGTTTCTAATTCATTAATGATTCACCCACCCTTTACAGCTGATCAGGCAGACCCGTGCAAATTCATGGCATGTGACAAGTTTTCCGAATGCATAATGAATGAGTGGACGAAAGAGGCTGACTGCCTCTGTAAACCTGGTTATGCAAGTCAAGACGGATTACCCTGCCGGAGCCTGTGTGAGCTGGAACCGCAACTCTGCATCAACGGGGGGAAATGTGAGTTAGTTCCAGGAAGAGGAGCTGTCTGCAGGTAAATAAATAGTACTTAACTTGAATTCTCTTAACAGACCCTGGTATATCTATTGCACAAACAAGTAGGGCTGAATATACAGTTTTCAACAGCAAATGAAAATAAGCCAAGGGTAATAAGCCAAGACCTCAACATTCAGGCACTTTGAGCTACATTGCACTTCCCTTTCTTCAGTATAAATAGCCTAGCTCTGGGCAAATCCTTTTCTGCCTATTAGTATGTACAGGACATCACAATCTAGGTTTTTTAGAGATGTTTTAGAAATGCATTAGGAATTCAGCAGAGATGACATATACGAAGCCGTGCATTCTTTTCTGATTTTGAAATACATCTTGGAAAAATGAAATAACACATTCACATTGTTATTGATTACACAGCAGTATTTTAAGAAACTACATTTTTCTAAGACATATTAAAAAAGAAATCAATATTCTTACAAGCACACCTATAAACCCTGTTCTGATTTCAAACCACCCAATAAAGGATGTGAAGGCTGAGGCAGCTTTCAAGGCTTTCTGGGAAAGACTTGAAGATTAGCAGCTCCTCCTAACTGCAAATATAACCTAGGATTACACGCTCCATAATGACTTTTACATGAAATGATGTTAAGCCAATATTGAGAGCTACCATAGTACTTGAAAAGATTAATTCTCTTTTCAAAGCATCAGGTTTCATCTCATTGTAAAGATAGGACTCCCCAGAGCACGCTGTGAATCTGTTTACTGGACTACACAGTAGTAGACAACTGCTGTGTGGCACATGTATAAGCAAGAGAGAAGTTAAAATTCTTGCACTTGTTTATTCTCTCTTAATATTGGCACTACCAGGTTAATGATACATCTTTAAGTGTACTTGGGGTTAACATCAAAAAATAAAACTACTGAGCAATTTATTCATGTATTTTCACTGCAGCAAAATAACTGCCACAATTCATTTTATGCAGTGGGCATCACAGAAACTATGATAGATTACACTGAACTCACCACAGTTATTGCTGAATTCCTGACTTGCAGAGTCACATTAGTGCAGCTGCAGTATTTGGTATTAGAATCAGCCTTTGAGCTAACAAGGTCCTATTCAGAACTTTACTAAAGTAGCAAGGGCTATAAAACCTACTCCTCCAAGACCAATACACTAAGGAAAGTTATACCTTTCCCTTTCAGAAAAACCCTGACTTCATGTACAGTAATAACCAAACCATCATTTAGAAGGATAAAAGTATTAAATATAATAAATAAAACATTTTGTGAATTAAAGCAAGTTACAAACTTGCCACCAGTCACAGACTGACAGCTTGTGCAAACTTGGACAGTCTGCAGAGAGAAAATTACAGCGTATTATTTGCTTTAGTCAAGCACTTGTTCTGCTTTTGAATTTATTCAGAACCACAGTAGTTTTTCCACTAACTAGAAGCCCTGTGATCTCATGTAAAATACAGGTATCTTATCCCTTACTTTAAAGGGACTTATTTGTAGTAGAACTCTTATGTCAGACTAAGATCACCAATATAAGCCTCAAAAATGTGTTTAGACATACCTCAAAACCACACTTAACTTCTGCAGTTCTAAACCACAAATGTTATTTCAACTTCAAATGTGGGGCTAGACATTTATAAGAGATGTTCCAAATGCAGAATTTCCTTTAAAATTGTAGGCTGCCAAAGAATGTATCAGTGTCTTTTTATTTAGCATTCTCTCTCATGCATCTAAGAATATTATCTTTCCTTTGTTAACACATTATTTGATATGGACACATAATCATATTAGGAATAGTGTACTTATCTTTAATTGCAGATTTTCCTTTGTTTTCATTTGAGGTACTCTGTATGTTATGCCTTCAAGTTCTGCACATTTTTCTCTTCCTCTCCCTATTTTAGATGCCCTGTACGTAAACAAGAGCTTTACCAAGGACAGCGCTGTGCAAAATTTGCTCCAGAACCCACACAACCCTTCATTTTTAAACCTCTCCTTCTTGGCTTACTAAGCCTCATTTTTCTTGTCATCATTTTAATTATTAAGTTGAGAAGAAAAAGCAAAAGAAACTCTAATTTGCAGTAAGATGCTCATGATCTTTTTCTTCACATTTCAAAATATTCATTTTTTTTCTTTTGCAATTTAAACTCTTACCTAAACAAAACTGTTCTGCATTGTAGAAGTCCTACTCTCAACAGCTGCAGTTCAGAAAATGCTATAAGGATTAATCCTGCTTTTGAGCACGATGAACCCATAACTAGCTTTTGTCAGACGGCTTGCAGTGTAAGTGCTTGTCTCAGTTCCTCAGAGATTATTGGTCACGAAGCATTACACGAACTCGGAAACACAATTCAGCCTGGAGGTAAAATGCATGGAAATGCTTTTCTTACCCCGCAGCAAAGAGCCCCACCTCAAATAACAGGTCCATTTTCATATATTAACTCTACAACTGACTCAAATCCAATTCTAATCTCTTGCTTGGTAATTTCAGGACTAAAAATACTAATTCATTGACTTGCTTTCCACTTTTACTGCTCCTTAGGTTTTGTAACAGGACTGTAGAACTGCTTTCCTTAAGGCTCTCTTGCATGGCTTTGGTGGCCCAGCTTATTGGAGTGCTCTTTGTGATTTAGTGAAATAATTAATCTAGTGTTTGTTCTGTTTTGTTTTAAACTGCTGTAGGTCACCAGATGAGGTTACAAAGCCAAGACTGACAAGTTAGTCTCTGAAATTCTTCATTTCCAGCATGAGCCAGATAAAACCAAGGTTTGTGACGATTTTCAAGAGCTTTAAAAATCTGTTCAGTTTCCTGTTTATCAATGTTACAAGGAGGTCTCTTTATAATAATTCCATACAAAGGAAAGCTCAGGGGTTTTGGATGCTTGATATGACCACAACAATCCCTTCTTATGTGCTTTTATACAACAAAGTTCCTTTCCATAAACCCATTTGATAATGTGGCATTCACTGATCCACATGAAGGAAGAACGAGTATCTAAAATAACAAACCAAGACAAAATGCAATCCAAAGGGGAGGTTTCAAATAGCAATAACTGATCATCTGAAGGTAACTTTTGCCTGTTTAAGCTACACAGAGTTTGAAGAAGTAGGAATTCTAATTCAAGCAAAATACTGCTTATATATCAAACATTCATTTTGCAGCATGAAACCTCTCGTATCTTTGAGGTCAGGGAGGCGAGATGAGGGAAGCTGGGTCAAGGAATTCTCTAAAAATTGCCAGAGTGTCTCTTAAACCTGCTGTATCTGAGTATGCTCTCTCAAAGACAGAAAGGTTTGACTTCACCATTTTCATTTATCTGAATCACAGCCCAATTACAGCAAAATAGTTTCATGACAGCTCTTAGTTCCCATTATTACTGAGAGGTGTATCAGTACAGGATTGTCCTGGCACTAGTTATAGACTATGGGAGACCCCATACACAGGTAACATGAACTCTTGGCTTGAGCCAGTTGATACGCAAATGAAGGAACAAGTAGTGATATCATGTGGAAAGATTCAGTTTCAATGGTCTTCATCATACCCAGGTCTGGTCTCTCAGGTTCTTCAGGTCACGGTTATAGACTGAGATGATGAGATGGGGACTGGAATACAGAGATGGACAAGTCAGCAGGAAGCAGCAGTTTGGATAAGAATGATTTCACTGCTCACAAAAAAGCACAGACGGTTGCAATCTGTACTTTATATCCATCTTAAAAGAAATGTGACTGTGGGTAATTGTAAAGCAACTTTCACACCAGCTGAACTACTTAAAATTACTCTTACAAAAGCATTACATATTTTATGAAAGGAATAAAATAGCTCATCTGTGGGAGAAAACCGGGCCTGTGTCATCTAGACTCTATTTGAATTGTCTGAAGTATATTGACAAAGCTCTTTGCACGATCTAGTAAGGAAATTAATGAGAAGTGAGGCAATCACAAAATAGAAATGGGTTTTAAAAAAAATTAGGTGGTTTTGGCCATTTTTCACCATTACTTAAGTTCAAAATGAGTGTTTACATCAGAGTCCTTATGCTGAACAGAATTCTGATGATGTGAAAAAAAATCAGTAGAGGAAAAAAAAAACATACATGCAACACAGCTTTCATTAGCTAAAACAAAGAGCACCGCTGCCATATCACAATTGAGAAAACTCCTTAAAAACAGGGCTCTTGAATTCAGTTTTCAGGAGGAGGTGGATATCTAGAACTCTTAGGCTAAATTGAAAATTCCAGTCTTTAAATTCTGGTTTGCAATGTGTACTGACATCAGTGACAGCTTTTTAGGACATATCTACAGTAAATACAGCTCTCTATTTATAAAGGCATATGGGAAAATAACCTTAACATTCCAGCAGAAGCCAAAATAAATCAGTTTCTTCCTAAGCATGAAAAATGTTTCCAGTTTAATTACAGAGTCACTACATGAAAAACTACTGCAAAACTTGTTTATCGGAGGGAGTTTATTTGGTTGGATTTTGACATAATTAGTCATCCAGGAACTAACAAGCATGTTTCATGTCCATGTGAAGAACTTCCTCTTCCTTTTCTCTAAGCTCAGTAGAAAACACAAGTTCTTACAAACAGCTGAAAACCACAGCTGTCTCTACACACCATTAGGTGTCTGGGAATCTGGTGCATCTAATTCCACCAATAGAATAGTATGAGGTATAAAACTCTTTCTTTGGGCCAAAGAAGCACATGACAATAAGCTACCCAAGTGAATCAGTTCACTGAGACTGAGACATAAGGCCAACAAGTCCACATCCAGTTGGCCTGATATATTTGGGAGTCATATATGCTAAAGCTCTCAAAAAACCCTGCTGACCTGACTTTCTGCTGACTACCTCTCCTACACATGTGCTCTCTACTTCTTTGAAGTGAAAGCCAAAGACACAACCTCATTCAAAATACAGCTTTTCTCTTGCAGTATCTGCTGTCCGTGTTAGTGATTGCGCTGGACCACCTCTATTCAGTGACAAAGGTGCTGAAAAATAGAGCACCTTGCTTTACAGCTGTAAGGGTCTTAGGTCCAACTCTCTGTAAAGTCTATTACTGTTCAGTTGGTCTAACAGATGCTTTTGTATAACCATTTACTTGTGCTTGTACACAGCACGAGTAAGTAGGCTTCCTTTTCACAGAATTATCTGGCAAAATCCAGTAACGGATCTAACACTTGAAAGGAAAAAGCACCTCATCTACAGAGTTTTCACAAACTTTTCTAAGCTGGTGAAAGAACTGTGCTGCAACAGATAGCACAGAAAAATTAGGTTTAACAACCTTAGATAAAATCTTACAGGACGAAGAAGTATTTGACATGATATAGCCAAGCAGCTTTGGAAATAAAGCACTGGTAGAATAGTTTGTTTCATAATGCTGAATCTAATTGGCATGGAAAAAGACCACTTAATTGATTTAATTCAGACGAAGTTTAAAAGTATTATAGATTCTCCCCAAGAAATATATAAAATACATCATTCTTTGCTTATCAAAACCAGTAACTGACACACAGCACAATCCTCTGAAAAACCAACTCTCAGCCACCAAGAAAGATGACCGAAACGACATTTGAGGCGAAGCCAAAGACTGCTATTTGTTTCACCCTCATGTCAGTCACTTGGATCATTCAACAAATTGGAATTTTGAATTCTAATAATACCACAACACAAGTTAGCCTGTTAGATCTCCTCCAACAATATCGGAGATTTAGTGTTTCGTTACCAGAATACAGGGGAAAGATGACTTCAAGTGCAGTACAGAGCTGGAAGTGCTAAGCTCTTTGTTTGGGAACACCAGGTGTCAGGTTCTACCAGTTTCCAGCCTGCATGGCACAGTTGCCACCTTGACATTTAAAACACACAGAAACCAAACATCCTAAAGCTTATTTTCTCCCAGGTCTGCTGTAACTGTGGCTCTTGCAGGTACTTTAGATAGAGCTTCCTTTGCAGTACACTGCATCCTCATTACTTTGCAGTCAAAAATATGTTCTTCAGATTCAGGTATCAGTGGCACTTGTTTGTTATTTCATACAGAAACACAACATGGTTATAACAGGGGGAAAACCAGTAATTTGAGCTCAGTGGTATGTAGTAGTATGTTTTAGTATATAAAAAGTAACTTCAGGATTAATTCAGTTCTCTTTACCATGAACTGGAGATTATCTCAACAGACTTTAGTGAGACCCTGCCTATCACTAGTAAATAAATAATACCTCTTCAAATTAAACAATGCTTTTCAAATGTCTTAATTTCTCTTACAGGTATTAAAGAAGATAAGGTCTGCATGATTCAAGCCTGGACTTCAGGTTGACTAAGCATATGAAAATAATTCAAGGATTCCTAAAGACACAACATTTTAGCTCTAGAATTACTACACTTTTAAAACGTTTTATTAAAGAAAAACAAGATGACCCAATTGACCAGATATCTGATCACATCTCAGCTTTGTCTAGTCAGAAGTCACCAGTGTTAAGACACCAACTTTCAGCCTCCACTGCTGGCACATCTTATTGGTGTTTTTATGTAAGAGCCAAGTGCTAGAAACAGGTTTTGCAGAGAAGTTATTTCTTTCAATACTGTATACCACAACCATTCTGGTAGAACTGTATGAAACTTTACATGTCTATGCTCTTTTCTTAACCTCCCTTACATACAATGTAAGAGACAAACACAGAACCAAGAGCTGTGTGAACCAAACACCAACCCAAGGCCACATGAAAAGTGCTTTGGAACTTCTTCATTCTGTTTCTCTACAGCGCTCTCACCGCAAATCACACAGAAGTTGAGATTAATTTTTTAATGGCTTCTAGAAACATCAGATTCCTTTTTTTTTCTGTAAAAGCAAATTATTTATACATATGTACATACACACTTCACTGTTTAATTTCTGGTGACAGTTAAACTGCCAGGTTATCCTAATACGTCAAAACTTTTTGCTGAGGCACGACACCAGCCATTTCACCTTTTCAGAACATGAGATTTCCATTCAAAATTACCCTCCCAGGAGCAAGTAGGTTACAGAACCATGCATGAGCAACACATGCTTTGAACTTGGTATACAAACAAATGATTTTGAAAGGTTACTGTTAGATTTTTTAGAAGGAATCGAAGCAGACAATGTGTGGCCAATAAGTATTTTATAGGCTTAGTCATCTATGCTCTATGGATGCACAATCCTGATTCAGGTATGAGTATTATTTTACCTAGAACATCTTTTTCTTGAGTATATCTGTATTTATGTCATACCAGTGTTGTACAATACCCAGGCACTACTTACTGCTTGGTACATACCAGAAGTTGTACTTACAGCTCAAACTGAGCTTCTACACAGTTCATGACTAAGCTGGATGAGAACTCCTCATTCAGATGGGAAACTTTCATGCATTCAGAATAGCAGCTGATTGTAGTGACAATTCTTTCTGCTTCATACCACACAGATACCATAGCCAAGACTGATATTTAGTTTACCATATTACCTATGCTCAAAAGAACTGTACGATTCCAAACAATAAACTGCACAAATCTGCCTGCAAAACCACCACAGCTGGTGATTGTGTATAAATGAAGGCAATGCACCAAGAATACAAGGTTGAGTTTTTGAAACCTAAGATGTGGTTTTACACAGTTATGCTTCAGAATAAAATTCTACAAATACTTCTGGCAGCACACTGGATGCCATCCCTGCCAACAAGCACTAGGCTTTTCACTCTTGCTCACCTGGGTTAAGAATGCATTAAGAATGTGGAAAGCATTCAGGTTTGTTTTTTTTTTTCACCACAAATGTATTTTTGTATGTGTTTAGTGTATTTCAATATGTACTAGTTATCACTAGTCAGATTAAAAAATAAGTCATTTTAAAATGTGTATTTTAATAATGATTATTCATGACTGTATTTATCACTCTCAACTCTTAATTACCAAATATATTTGCTGGACGTATGCCTTTTGTATTTCAATAAAATATAATAAAACTATTTACTTGAAAATTTCACAGGGAATTGAACTGGTATCTAATCTCACACTAAAACACATCACATTACTTTAAAAGTATATGCATGTAAAGCTACAGCTGAAAGCTGTACAGAAAGGGAAACAAAATTATATCTTCCCATGTATCAAAGTCTGAATAAAACATAAGGCTTTTCCTGCCGCACACAAACTCAAAGTATCATAAGTGGTTTAACTTGTCACTGATTGCCATGATCTAAACCAAACAATGATGCAAATAACACAGCATGGCAAGTGATAAATAACTTGGAAGTGATACCAACAAAGGTTACAAAGCAATGAAAGTTAGAAGATACTTGTTTTAACAAATACTGAGAAATGAGATAGCAAAACCATAGGTTTTTTTAATACCAGAGTGTTATTTTAGAGGAACACCTACTTTTGAAGGTACAGACAAAATCTCTACTACAGTACCTTTAAGTACCTCAAATTTCTGATAGAAAAGCAGCAGGCAGCTCCAGCCCAGAAATCCTATTATCCTATTCATAAATTAATTTACCATCAACTTATTAGGCTTTAAATCTTTAAAGACAAAATGGCAAGAGAGATACAACTGATATTTCAACATGGAATGTATTTATTTATTTAATTTTCAGTACAGGATTAGGTCGTCATTTAAATACTTTAAATAAAGATTTTGGAGAAAACCCCGAAGAATTCAACTAAGTGAAGAAAAACAATCTTATCAGTGGATGAAAGACAGGTATTTAATGACCTGGTGGATCTTTAAGTCACATTCTCTAGGAAATCCCTATTCCTGGGTCACCTAATCAGCAAAAAGTCTCACATGGTAATTTTCTACCTTTCCTGTGTTTTGGGGAGTGTTTCATGCAGAAGATCTCAATTATGGTGGGCAGCTTCACTGAGGCAGGATGAATTATTATTTTTCCTTTTAATTAAACACACAGAACCAAGCCAACATGTTTTTCTCATCACTGTGCTTTAAAATGACAAATTAAATGTTTCGCTATAACCACAGAGCAGAAGGGCATTAAGAACACTATAATCCTACAGATCAGCCCTCTCCCCACACCTTTTATTTCCTCTCCAAATCAACCAGAAGCATAATTATCTGACACTGTAAGCAGCTCAATATTGTCCAATGTGTAAAAAAAAAAACCCAAAAAAAACAAAAAAAAACCCCAAAACAATAAAAATCAGAAATGAATTGAAAATTAATTTTGCTGCACAAAAAGATCAGTACAACTCAAAGCAGATCCTGCTTCTGGTGCAGAGAAAAAAAAAAGAAATAAAACAAAAACCAACAAACAAACTGGACTACCCTGATCTTTTGAATGCGTCTTCTGCCTAAGGCATACTGCAGGAGCAATGCAGAGAGGTGGGAACATCTCATTTGAGACCATCCCGTCACCAGTTCCTCTTCCACTATTTCAAAGTCAATTTAATTTCCCTGATAGCTGATATTTGTTTGTCGTTTGGTTAACAAGATTTCTTGCATACCCCATTCTGAAAAACAGATTTTCTTTCTGATGCCAGTCAAGGAAATACTGGCATAATCAAAGGAACAGACTAGGAAAAATCAGTTAACAGTCTTATTTATTTGAAGCTTCCCACGAGTGTGTTTACACATACATATACTAAAATATTTAAGCATATATATATATGTATGTACATACACACATGCTTACCATGTTCAGTCTCATATGATCTGCTTCATATATATATAAACTGAGACTGAATATATTAAGTCAAGAAGCTAAATCCAGATAGAAATAAATACAGGGCAGGGGACCTCGGTCCTATCAAGTTCAGTGATTTTTCTTCCTTGTATCTCATGAACAATCATAGCTTCTTGCAGTGCCAAGTTTCTGGAGCCTGGCAGTCCTGAAACCAAGTTCCAATTCAGTAACACATTAAAGCAGTAATCTTAATTTCATAAGCAGCTCCTTTAGACTTATGGAACACCATACAGGTTGGTAACACCTTGCTAGCCAGCAGTCTGATGCATTTGTTCTTTCATCTTCCAGGCAAAATCACTGCTTCAGTGAAGAATTTGGGTAAAATGAAAACATTTTCTTGTTTGAAACAAAAAAGCAGACTGTGGCATGCAACCACAATCTGAGTTTGGAAAAGATTGGGAGCCTTCTCTGTGCTCTAGAGAAATTTATTAACCTAGTTTTTAAATGCACAAATATACTTAAGTTTCCAAGAGGTTTCAAACCAAATAAACAGTGAGGAAATTATTCTATAGTGTAAGCAAACTTTGTAAATTCACAGGGAAATAGTTCATTTTGACATCAGGTTGAACAGTAATTGGACATCAAGCTACTTATGTTTTGAGTTCCTATCAGAGAGATAATAATCAAGTTTAATTTGTTGAAATAATGGCCAGCATGGTGAAATAATGTTTGCATAAGTGAACAAGATGCATCTTAAAACTATATGAAATTAATAATTCCCAACCAAAAAACCTCCCATAACAAACTGCTTAATAAGGGAACTGTTGCAAGCTATGAAACCTGACAGGAGATTAAGATAAAGCTCAGTGTCTGAATCAATACAATATTCCAGTATACTAAAAATTGCAGCTATTTCATCAGCACATAGTATTAAGATGATGCATTATGTTATTGGACCAAAGTTTTATACAATCTATAGAAGATACAGACCTTGAGCATCTCAATACAACTAAAATAAACAGGATTTCTGAGGCTCATGCCTCTGTATTCAGGTAAGTTATACTGCCACCAAAAAGCTGAACATATTTCCCTTATGCTATTCTGAATCTTACATGCCTCCAGATACAAGTCTTGGACAGTTCTGCATAATAAATTGAAATTAGACTACCTGGATAAACAAATCATTCAAGAATTTCTAATCAAAATTTGGTCAGGAAAAGAAAAGTATAAGGAAATTTGTACTGAAAGAGAAAAAAAGAAAAAGAAACTAAGAGAGAAGTGGTATAAACCTTAATGAGCAGTACATTCTTTGAGTACCTCCAATATTACACAATACTGACATATATGAATGCTCTTCTCAGAATGTACAGAAACCCATTTCTCTTAAACCCAAGACAGAGAACACATTAAATAGGAATTTATGGGTCTCAAATTTAGGAGGATTTCCCATAATTTTCTGGAAAAAGTCAGTAAATACAGACACTAGCCAGTTTTCAAATCAGGACATAAAATGTCTCAGATTATATAAAAGTATACTCCAACTTCTCCAGAACAGAAGTCAAAGCTAAGGCCTCACGATTCCACTTACTAGAAACAGCATATCCTCTTTACTAGGCCACCACTTGGAGCTGACAACTTAGTGTTTTAAAGAGGGATTTTACAAAAAGGTGGTAGCAATATGTACCCAAGTGTTAAGAGTTATAACTGAAACTGTTAAAGAAAATGCAACATATAAATGAAACACAACAAGCTACACTGACTGAAGTTTCTTCAAGGCCCTCAAACCTAGTAAAAGTCACTACAGAAATTAAACATCATAAAATACAAATTAACAAACCTCATGATTAATAAAATCTGTCCACTTTATATTAAACATCTCTAATATGATTATAGAATGTGTTTATGTCCTCTGTCGTGCAGAGGAACTCTTCCCTTTGTATCACAGGCAAGGGTTCTCCTCTCAAATACTACTGTGCAAAATGACCATTTATTTCAACAGGTTCTGCAGCATAGCTGTAGCATATGTAGGACGAGCTTGTCGGCTTTCAATAGCATTCTGAAGATACTGGATACCTCCACAGCGCTCCCAAATCTCTTCGAATTGTCTCGGCAAAATTTCAGCACCTCGCTTTCGAGTTAAGCCAGTCTCTTCAAGATTAAGCTCACACATATCCATATCATCCTTACCTGAAACGATGAAGGGAAGAACAAAAAGGTTTTACATCATCCAAACACCCCATTAACAAAGACTGATTAGATCTTTCTTAATTCGTTTTCCCTTCTCAAGATCTGCATTATTAACTGACTGCAGAGCTTACTAGGAAATCAGTTTGTAGACAGAGATTTTTTGGTTTCATTTTGAAGTGACACACAGAGCAGAAAAGCACACCAGAAAAAAACTAGTATCATGCTGCAATTGACAAAATTGTGCTTAAAATGCAAGCAAAAAGGAACAAAGGAAAGAAGCAGAAATCAGCATCTTTATATATTCTCCTGAAATACACTGCAGAATGACAACTGCATTTATAAAATCATAGAATAGTTAGGGTTGGAAAGGACCTTAAGATCATCTAGTTCCAACCCCCCTGCCATGAGCAGGGACACCTCACACTAAACCATGGCACCCAAGGTTCTCTCCAACCTGGCCTTGAACACTGCCAGGGATGGAGCACTCACAACTTCCTGCGGCAACCCATTCCAGTGCCTCACCACCTTAACAGTAAAGAATTCCTTCCTTATATCCAATCTAAACCTCCCCTGTTTAAGTTTGAACCTGTTACCCCTTGTCCTGTCACTACAGTCCCTAATGAAGAGTCCCTCCCCAGAATCCCTATAGGCCCCCTTCAGATACTGGAAGGCTGCTATGAGGTCTCCACGCAGCCTTCTCTTCCCCAGGCTGAACAGCCCCAACTTTTTCAGCCTGTCTTCATATGGGAGGTGCTCCAGTCCCCTGATCATCCTCATGGCCCTCCTCTGGACTTGTTCCAACAGCTTCGGTATATCCACCGAACCACACAGTTTGGTGTCATCGGCAAACTTGCTGAGGGTGCACTCAATCCCACTGTCCATGGCAGCGACAAAGATGTTGAACAAGACTGGTCCCAGCACCAACTCCTGAGGGACACCACTCGTTACTGGCCTTCAGCCGGACACTGAGCCATTGACCACAACTCTTCGCGTGCGGCCATCCAGCCAGTTCTTTATCCACTGAGTGCTCCATCTATCAAATTGATGTCTCTCCAATTTAGAGACAAGGATTTCGTGTGGGACGGTGTCGAACGCTGTGCATAAGTCCAGGTAGATGACGTCAACTGCTCTACCCCTGTCCATCAGTTCCGTAGCCCCATCATAGAAGGCCACCAAATTGGTCAGGCAGGATTCCCCCTAGTGAAGCCATGCTGGCTGCCACCAAGCACCTTGTTGTTTTTCATGTGCCTTAGCATGCCTTCCAGGAGAATCTGCTCCAAGATTTTTCCAGGCACAGAGGTGAGACTGACTGGTCTGTAATTCCCCAGGTCATCCATTTTCCTCTTCTTGAAAATGGGGGTTATATTTCCCTTTTTCCAGTTGTCAGGAACTTCACCTGATTGCCATGATCTCTTAAATATGACGGACAGTGGCTTAGCAACTTCACTCACCAATTCCTTCAGGACCTGTGGATGGATTTCATCAGGTCCCATGGACCTGTGCACATTCAGGTTCTTAAGATGGTCTTGAACCAGATCCTCTCTTACAGTTGGCCCAAGGTCTTCATTCTCACACCCCAGGAGTTGGGTGGTGCAGTCAGAGCCCTTCCCGTTGAAGACTGAGGCAAAGAAGTCATTCAGAACCTCAGCCTTCTCCAAATCCTGCATAGCCAGTTCACCCAATAGCTTCTGATGGGGACCTACATTGTCCCTGGTCTGTCTTTTATTTGCAATGTACCTGTAGAATCCCATCCTGTTATTCTTAACATCCCTTGCTAAGTTTAATTCTAACTGGGCCTTAGCTCTCCTTACGTGGTCCCTGGCTTCCTGGACAACATCCCTGTATTCATCCCAGAGCATCTGTCCCTGCTTCCACCTTTTATAAGCCTCTTTTTTCCTTTGAATTTTTCTCAGCAGCTCCTTATCCAGCCAAGGAGGTCTCCTGGCCCTCCTTCTGCACTTCCTTGTAGTTGGGATGCAACACTCCTGAGCTTGGAGCAGGTTATCCTTGAGTATCATCAATGAATATCACTGGTTTACACTTTTGAGTTTTACAGAGTTGTAGAGTAAATTTCTGTTCTTATTTTGTTTAAAAGAGGCAAAGCAACTAAGAACTTGAGACTTTTGATCAAGTACACAGTATTCTTATTCTGTCAGCTTCCCAGGCGAAACAAACATTATTTACCAAATGGGACTGACACAAGGAATCCAATGAAATAAGGAGTGTAGCTCACTTCACTATACTTTAATCTTATTTTTAATAGGCGATCCATTGCATGTGATATTTACAACAGCAGAGCTACTTTTAGGTAGGGGCTTTGACACTGAACACGCAGAGTTACTATATGGAATTTTATTAAAAATAACTAGCAGAAAACAAAAGAAGTTTTGTTGCTAGCAAAGCATCACTTTGAGGCTTAACAAATTAGTTATGGCCTTTTCCTCAGTCTCTAAGTTAAATACAAGACCTCAAAACACAACAATAAACATAATTTCTCCAGTGTTTTCTCCCCTTTTATTTTCCTCCAGAACAGGAAGATGCAGTTCATTACCAGATCAATCTCTACCTATCCACTGATGCATTCAGTTTTTATTTTAGATGTTTAAGATTAAAAAGTTAGCTCCCCATCTAGGCAGCATAAATGTGGGAAAAGCTTCAATTTGCTATCAGCACCATACAAAACAAACTGGAAAGGCAATATATGACACGCACAACTTGTTTTGATACAAACTGCTGTAATTTTCCAAAGCTGACTAAAAAACCAATGCAATGATGGGCAGAACTTTCACAGATAAATCGTGATGTTTATCTTCACACAGTCTCCTGTGAATAATCTGAGGACACCTAATAAAAAAGCAATTCACATTCAGATTCCCAGATAAAGTACATGTACAAGTAAAACACATAATCAGTTACATCTCCAAGGGATATTTTGTAACATTTGGCCACTATTAACAGCAGTCCCAAATCCTTGCATTCTGCCTGTAAAAGAACTGCTGATGTAAGAAATGTAAAAATGCGGATACAATGTGAAAAACGTGTATCATCAGCCTCTTCTAAAGTTATCAGCTCTGAACCTTTCCAACATCCGAGTTTTGCTTTCAATACCAACCTGCTACAAGAAGAATGGGTGCCTTGTCAGGATGAAGTTCCATTTGTCGAGCAATCCACGGCCCATCAAAATGTGCATACCACCAACCCTTCTTCTTGTTCTGGGGATCTTTGTATTGGTCTGCGGGACGGATGAAGGGAATACGGAAGTAACGCTGCTGCCTGTTTATTTCAATTTCCTGTTGTCTGCCTGGTAGCTGGGTGGTTGGGTTCTGTTGAGCTATTGTGAAAAAAAAAAACAAAACAAAACAAAACAAAAAAACAGAAAACAAGAAAACTGAATTATGACTTGTCTGGTTAATCAGCAAAGCAAGAGAAAAAAGAAACCTCTAAAACCAAACCCTCCAAAACCTGAGAGATTCTCTGAATATGAAGTCTCTACTTCATATGAAGTCTCATTGAGTCAAAAAACTACTCCCATCTCATATAATGCGCATTCTTTTAATCACTTTAACTACCATACTGGTGATAAAAGGTTCCTGTTAACTACTGTATCTATTGTGTTGCTCTGTAAGTTGCTCAGTGGCACTGGGTATATTTAGACAAAAACAAAGTGAGTAAAATAAAACATTCTGCTTTAAATCAATATTTAAACTTGAATTTCACATATAAAATTTCTTACTAACGAGAAATATTCAGTCCATCTCTTTGCAAAACAAAGTCACAGAGCAGGGAAGCATTTTTAGTTACAAAAATACAAAGCACCACTTGAAAGCTTTTGACAGTCAACACAGAAGGGTGTTATAATACTGTTAAAAATTACTGATTTGTTAGTAAAATGCTGACAACAAATACTGCTTATTATAAAGCTGCCTCCCAACATACATTTCTGACTAGATTTCCGTGTCCTACACTCCAGCATTAGAATTACTCTGATTGTTTTCTTTTTTAAAGAAACTTTATTTCAGATCATTAAGATCAACAAATCAAACCTCTAGAGACACTTACACAGAAGCTTCATATATATTTCTGGTAAATGCTTCCTATGTGCATTTTTGGACTCCCTCAGAGTCCAAAACGTTTCAGACCTAGAAACTTTCTTTCAGGTAAAGGCAAATACTTTATGTTAACCCATCAATTGATCAATCATCTTAATGTTATATATAAGCTATCATAATCAGGTTTAAATAGTAAATGCTTTTACAAGCAAGATCCTTTCCTTTGATAACTGCCTCCTGCAAAAAATTTATTACTGATCTTGTTTTAGTGGTTTACAATACTATTGCTATAAATACCCTGTGCAAGAAATTCTGAGTATGAATCTTTGCAATCTCTACAAAGAAAAAAACCAGTATTAACAGTTCCATGTTTCAGCGTACAGGCCTAAATGAAAGTTAATTCCTTTTTTCATCCATTGCCTATTAAATAGCCAAGCTAATTTTTGAGCAAAAATCTAATAAACTAAAAATTACTATCACTTCTAATAATGCATTTTTTACATTTATGAACAAGATTAACAGACAGAGAGACATACCTTACAGTTTATTAGAAATTAATTAGAAATTGTCTGAACATTATTACAGCAGATCAGTGCTTTCACTTTCTGCACTGCAGTGGTTATTGCTAAGGCCTGTTTCTACACCTATGCATACCTAAGAAGAAATCTAGAGAACAGGAATGCTAAGCAGCCAATACAGCTTCTACTTTTAAATACTATGGAACTGTAGTGCTTTATTCAAAAGAAACCACCACCTGAATGTTAGTCTCTGTTATTTTGATTCCAGAGTTTTGCTACAACAAAGTAATGTGCAGACAGTAAAAAAATGTCAGAACAAGCAAAGTATTTCTTGAAAAGGGGGCGAGGGGTCACAGGGAAGGAAGAAAGTAAAAAATAGGAGATCATACTTTAAAGCAATATACATAAAAAGGTTATTTTTTCTTCCTTCCCATGACTACTCAGATAGGTAGGATCTCATGAAGATAAGTACATTCATAAATTACTAGAGTAACATGCAATTTCCAACAGTTGAATAACATTAACAAATTGCTAAATAGACTGTTTTTTGTTTTGTTTTTATAACAATTAAATTTGATGTATATGTGTAGCAAAACACTGGATTAATTAATGTTAGTATAGAGCTCTCAAGTCTCCCTATTCTTCAAAGTTAGCTTAAATAACCATCTTCCCACTTACGTGAACTGGTCAAAAATGGTGCAAAATCTGTGAACAAATATTACATGTTGAACAAAACTTTAAAGTGCTAATCCTTTATAAGTTATTGGTTCATTACCTCAATATTTTTTACCAGTGTTGGTGATAAACAAATGGAAATTCTAGTTACAAAATAATGACAGATGTTGAGCTAAGTATTTTATTCATTTTCTACTCACAGACATATATGAAATGTCTCATTTCCTCAAGTTTCAGAGATATCCAACTGCTTCTATTTTCATCAGGATTTAATTTTGGAATTGATTACTTCAACAATTTGCAATGCCCGTTATGAAACCTCAGTTGTATAGATGCTAAACACAGGTTGCTGTGACAAATCTGTTAGTTAATTAATGTAGTCCTTTTAATTTTTGATATTTCTGCTAAGAAAAAATTTCCATACCTCCATCAATACCAAATCTGCCTATTCCAGTAATAATACACAAACCAATGTTTAGTTTCTATAACGAATGTATGAACTTAATTAAGAGATACCTATAAAATTACATTACATCAGTGAAAAGATTGAAGAAATTATATCACTTGAAGCACATATCCACTGACACCTGAAAGACTTTTAGCTATTTAAACTAAAAGCTAAGAAATAGGAGTTCCTTTCTATTCCCTTCTCAGGTCACTGTAATGCATAGATGTGAAAGGCCCATGTAGTATAATTATTTGCAATAGGAAGAATTACTTCAGACATTAATGAGAATCTCTTCTAAGGTAGCTCCTAGTGACTTTCTTCTGAAATACAAAGCTGAATTTCAAAAAAAGTAAAGAAATGCAATGAAAAGCACTGAAAAGCATGCTGTAAATGTCTGTGATGAGAACATGAATATTCCAAGCTTTGTTTACACAAATCTAAAGATTAGGTGCTCTTTAATACTCCCCATTGGCAATGCTGAGCATGAGTATTTTACCCATGTAACTCCACACAGAACTTATAAACTCAAATTCAGAGCAACTTACCACTTTGCAGAAGGGCTTCAAATGCCCTTCCCTGCTGTTTCAGTCATAAATTTTCTTAAAAGAATGTTACTAGGCATGGCCACAAGGACCTGTTCTTTGGTAATATCCTTTCCAGGGGCCCAGATTTTACTTGCCATATATCTGTACTAAAGGTTCCTGAAAAGCTCAAATTCTCAGGTAATGCTCAAGCAACGCATATAACTCAGTAAATTAATCAAGGGGAAGGAGACACCTTTATATAAGGACATAACAGTGAGAGTAACTAGGGCACCTGTGCCCCTTGGGGTCTGTATCACTCATGTCCTGGGACAATGCTCTAATCCTAGGCTAACGGGACTTCGGGGAGAGTACCTTCTGCCCTTTTTTCCCTTTTCAGTGCCTCTCCCATTAACTGCATGGCCATGAACACAAGAATCACATAATAAGAAGACAGCAGGAAAGATCCAACTAAATTATTATATCCATTTGCTATGATTCCATTAATTTCTCAGATTCCTTTTATAACAGACAATCACTGGACTTTAAGGGTGGGTGGTGGGAAGAGAGTAACGATTCACTCTGCAAATATTGCTCCAGAAATCAGCCACCTAATTTTCAGGTCTGCAAGTGTTAAATATGGTAACTCTTACAATACCTTGTTGAATTTGAAAGGCACTCACTTATTCTCATTAGTGCACTACTTTGACAATAAACACCCATCTATGAAATCAGCAGAATGACAGCCTAGTAAGAAAGCTGGAACTACACAAAACTTAATATTGCAATTTTTGCTTCTGGGATGAGAACACTCATAAAATTTTAAAAAAGAGAACGGAACCTGAAGTATGTAAGGCTTACAGTACTGTAAATGAGGAAATTATCAGCACCTTTTAAAAGTATCGGCATCTATGTCTATATACCTATACCTTGTGAAAGAATAAAATAATGAGAAAAAAAAGGTTATCACCAACACTTCTGCTTGTGTCAGGACCGTAAGTATAACAGCATAACAGAGAATGATTCCTTCCGATCTTACTTTTCAGAGAAAAAACAAACAAACAAAAAAAATCCCAAAAAACCCCAACAGAAACAAACAAACAAAACCCAAGCAAACAAAACCAAACAAAACCCAAAAAACAAACAAAAAACCCCACCAACCCCATACAGTTCTGTTAATGGACTAGTTGAAAACAGTCACAAGTGGTGTTCCCTAGGGCTCAGTAGTGGAGCCACTTCTGCTCAGTATCTTTTTTAGTCATCTGGATGAGGGGATCAAATGCACCCTCGGTAAATTTGCAGAGAACAGCAAGCTGGGCAGGTGTGTTGATCTGCTTCAGGGTAGGAAGGATCTACAAGGGAATACTGACAGATCGGAGAGATGGGTGCGAGGTGGGTGTCAGTCTCTTCTCTCAACTAACAAGTGATAGGACAAAAGGCCTAAAGATGTGCCAGGGGTGGTTTAGATTGGATATTAGGAAAAATGTCTTCACTGAAAGGGTTGTCAGGCATTGGCACGAGGTGCCCAGTGAATTCACCAGCCCTAGAGGTATTTAAAAGACATAGAGACGTAGCATTTACAGATATGGTTTAGTGCTGTATGCGGTAGTGATAGGTTTGCAAGTTGGATTTGATGATCTTAAAGGTCTATTCCAACCTAAACAATTCTAGGATTCTAACTATTTTTAAAACCTCTATTGTACCCTTCATTATAATTCTGTGTACTGAATGCTAACTACTCTCAGAAAGCAACATTTTTAATTACAGAGTTCAAAACAACCTCAAAAACAAGTCTCAAAAGTCTCAAAATGCAAACCACGGTTTCATAAATGGAAAATTATCATTTACTGCAATAGCAAATCAAGAATTATTTTAAAAGACGTGAGATGGTATGAGAAAAGGTTTCAGGGAGAGCTATTCAGTACACGTGGGCCTCCTGAAAGTACTGCTTCTGCAAAGTCAGTTCCCATCTTTTCAAATATTTACTTTAAATCAATATAAAAATACTCTTTAAAGAAATGCAAGAATTTCCTTCAACTTAGCAAACCCGAAAGTCATTCCAGAAATATTTTCTTTGTAATATTGTTACCAAAATTATTATAAACACAAAATTGTTTTTCCTTACCATAATCTGTAACTGATTTGGGAGCACGCTGTTCTGCTTCTGCATTACGTTTCCTATTCTTGGATTTCCAAGCATGATACACCTTTAGCCTTCTGTGAAACTCTTCTCTGCAAGCTGCCAACAGTTCAATATCTATCTCAAGAATAAGGAAGAAAGGGAAAAGTGAGAAAAATCAGAAAAATAATTTATGAAATGATTTCCTATATAGAGGTGAAGAACTTTAGAGCACGTTTTAATACTAATAAATCCTTATTCTCTGTAGCAACAGGGCCTGTATTTTATGGCCCAGGAAGTCTTTAGTGCTATATATCATTTTTACCTTTAGAGTAATGACAGTCCCCAAAGCAGCTGTTCTACTGTGAGATATGAGCAGTGAAATATTACAAATAAAATTTTCACTTCACTAAATTTGCCTGTTGACTTTATCACAAGTCAAACAGTTCAGAACCAGGTAAAATTTCACTGCTGAACTTTATGTCTCCAACTGAGAAAAAGAAAAAAAAAAAAAAAAAAAAAAAAAA
>NDXB01021035.1:179970-200105 GCA_002631895.1 Agapornis roseicollis
AAAAAAAAAAAAAAAAAAGGCAATGTGACTGCTCAGGTCTAGGTTCTTCTTTCACTTTCTCAGACGTATTTTAGTTTTTCTGAATTTCATGAAACAAAGAGACTGAACAATTTGAAAGCTTTGTCATTAATATTGTAAGAGTATCCAAACTGGCTCCACTAGGGGTGAAAACAAATTGCATTAGTATTACTGTACTGCCTGTTCAGCTAAAAACATTGCTCCAGTCTTTCAGATGTAAAAAAAAAATAGATGCACAGTCAGAATTTGGAGCTAACTTCAGGTGTTAAATAAAAATTAACAGAATGGGTTTGTTTCCATTGCCTACCTCCATGGAGAAATTCTCAATTATCTTAAATCAGAAATTAACCAACTGCTTTCAATCAGAAGCAGGAATATTTAATAAAGTAATAATTGTTGTAATATTTAATGAAATAATAATTACTGTGTTTCTATCTTCATAACATTGGGGGGAAAATAATTAATGTCCCAACTGTGAACTTCCCAAATTAAGTTACACATTCTGAAAATTATATAATAATCTGAACATCTAAGGCAGAAAATATTTTATCCCGTGCTTTACATGACGTTCACTTCTTTGGAGACAGCAAGAAGCGATAGCAAAATATTTCTTAGAATACACGTGTTCTTGGTAAAGCACAATAGCCGCTATTCACTTTGTGGAAATACATAGAACTGAGACAATTTAATTAAAAAATTATAATGCGTATCTCATGGCCCAAGCAGTTTAACATCACAAATATGCAATCAGTAAAGGAGGTAACAAAGGAAATTCTGTTTCCTCAATATGGAAATAGGCTGGTTTGGTGTTCCCTTTAGGGTAATCGAACTTTGGAAAATTAATTTAACATTCATTCAAACCTGAATAAATTCACAAGCAAGATTTTATCTTTGTCATAGGAAGAAAGTAACAACTTTCATATTAACTACAACTTGACTTCTCAAATCAGATAAAAAACCCAAACCAAACAAAACCAAACTTACCACAGGATGTGTTGATTGTATCACGAAGCTCTGCATATTTCCACTTACTGAGATCATGCTTCTTAGTACCAGCAGCAGCTTTCGTAGCTTGAACTGCAGGACCCCTGCAATTTCGAAAAAAATACATGCATTTTTTAAAGTATAAAACAGGAATTTTCAACAGGATGAAGAGATCTCCAAATCAACACTGCAACATGCGTATTACAATGAAAACCAGCAGCAGAGAGACTGAATTAAAAGCCAAAGTACTGTATCATTTTCAAGATGTTCAAATGATTAAGAGAAAGTGAAAGAAACTTTTACATCCAAAACTGTACAATAACCCAATTTTTTCACCTAGACATCAAAAGGAGTTCTCATAAATAACTACCCCTTATGCGTGAAAAGATACATATTCTATTTATGTGTACATCACCCCACTCTGGTGTACATTTTTCTTAGTACTAATCAAAATGCAGAATACAGGCAACAAAGAGTAGCCATGTATACATTTTTAGTTCCGTTCATAAAAACTGATGAGGGAAAGTATTTCTAAAGTAGACAAGAAGTAAGAAAAGATGCTGCTTCTGCTGTTTAAAACTGGACTAGGACAAAATCCTTGTTACAAGACCATGAAAAATATTCCATGTCTTTGACTGAAGTCTAAGTTGAGAGAAGAAATCAAATTAATTCTGTATTAATTATAAATTAGGTGCCTGATAAAGGCAGTATTTATTCACAGGGGGAGAGGGGAGAAGGAAAGAGGAAATCATCAAGAGGTACCAAGGCAAAAAAAACCAGAAGAACTCTCAGAACTCTGAAACTCTCAGAAGAAAGGCTGACCAGTATAAAAAGAATCATCCAGAAACAGTATTTTTCAAAGACAAAAGGTATTCATCTTGCAGGGAGTATGCAAAGTCAAAAGTAATGAGAAATTATTACTAAAATCTCCATCATCTTTAACAAGACATATAAGGTTATCTATATAACAAACAAATAAACATTACCTGTATGCATACAAAGATAAACCAATTTTTTTTCTTATTACTTTTGTTTTTTCCTTAAAAATTGTATGGATGAGAAGTGAAAGAACTCTCCATCAGAAGGGGCAAACTTCCCATGATTGTTTGGATATAAACAAAGTTCAAAACACTTCAACATTCAGTGATGATCAGAATACTTTTTAAACACTAAGGAATTCAAGAACAGCCACATGATTTTACCAACCTCTGCATAATGCCCATGACTAAGAACATGAGGCAAACTGAATTATCTTTCAGGCTCTGAGAGGATTTGTTCAGAATAAACTAGATATTTAACAGGGTAGCAAGATATTTGATGCAATATGTCACATTAAAAATTCACAGGGGAGAAAACCATAAGAAACTGGGCCTTTTCATTTAAAGTCTGTGCACACCACAGTATTTTTGTGGGACTATTACCATATTACAGTATTTATAATCCAGTTAATGTAATTTTGAAGTTTATTTTTCCACAAGCGTCTTATGAAGTTTGATGTTGTTTATTTTCCCTTTTTAGTTAACAGCTCCTTGTAGATGTAGCAGTTTTGAAAGCAGTTAACAAATGCAATTTAAGTTTCATAGAATAAAACAATCTGTTTAACCAAATGTTCTTTTTAATAGTAACTGAACCATCTCTTCAAATGTAATTAAAAATACACAATCTTACTGTTTAACGCAGCATCAGCTTAATTATGTCTACTCATATTACTCAACACACAGCTTCCAGTTATGGTGTCTGAAAAGTCTGACATGAAAAAATTACCTCTTTGAATTTTAATCAGTACATAGATGAGGGACAGGAACTTTTCCTCACCCTAAGCACTAATTGTAAGTGTTAAACAAATCATTACGGTCTCCTTCAAAACACATATTTCAATATTTTGTTATCACTGGCATACCTGTAATGACACTAAAAGATTGCCGATAAATATAACTTCCATTGCCTTGTCTCTAACCTTCCTGAACCTAACTTGACAAATCCTATGGATTTTCCTTATTTAGCAACACTACCCACCACTCTTAAGAATTTGCTACATAATTTAGAGCAGCAGAACTAGGCTGTAAGATCTCTGGTTAAACTTATAATCTTTAAGAATGCTAATCCAATTGAACGGCTTAGTCTTTCCATTCCAGTGCTACTCTGCACTCTGCAGATAATTCTTCTGCTCTCTACATGACTTTAAGCATAACGTTCTGGCAGTAAGAGCAGTATCATACTTGATAATCAGTCTTCACTGTTCAGTCTTTCACCACTCAATCTGACAAAAGTTATGTATTGTGAACAGTATTTTCAGACAAAAAAAATTGTCAGTCTCAAGTCAAGTTCCAAGTATATGAAAAGTGATAATGAATATGAAAAAAAAAAAAAAAAAAGTTAAACAAGCATGCAGTAAAAAGTATTGTATTTTGACTTCAACCAAAACAACCAACCCTCTGTGTTCTGGCCCAAAGTTCTGTGATACTTTGCACACGAAGAATTGGCCATTGCTAATGGAACTATATCAATATATGCAATATAAACTAGCCATCTAAATTCACACGCAAATTTAATTACAGACAACATTGGCTATTCCTATTCTTAAAATACCACAAGAAATAAATTAGTTAAGAGCTGCATTCCCAATTTTCAATGCTACAACTAGAAAATCCATCAATCACGCGAGACTGATCACTTTCAGACTACATACACACAGCACAGTACCTTGCTTAAAAACAGATCTGCTTTTTTAAAACTAAACAATTTTACTTCTTATGTAAGCTTCAGAAAATGAATGTCAAAAGGTTACTTCTGTTCTCAAGCTGCACAAAATACTTTCTAATTACTCACTAATACAGAGGACATTATAACTATTTATTTCAACAGAGAATTAGTCTTCTAACAGAAACTAGCATGAGACTGTTCCAGAAGAATTGCATTCAGATCAAAATCTCCATTCTCCCTTCCTCCCGCATTGTGCGTAAAATGTTGCATTAACATTCAGGAAATCTCAGAAGGGGATTTTGTTTAGATGTCTTAAGAGGGGTTTTAATATGCTTTTGACATGCTAATTTTCAAAACTGCTTTTATTTGAAGGAAATTGTAACTTGAAGATCTTCTTATTAACAGCACTAACAGTTACATTATCATTAAATAACCTCATTAACTCAGTGGTGAATCTGTAGAAACACTCCTTTGAAAGATGTGGAGCCTAGTTTGCTATTATCATTATATGAAAGGTGAAAAGAGAACAGAGCACAAAATACCAGGGTACATGAACTATTCTTATTCTTTCTTCTATATATAATCAATTAAAATGGCAGAAAAATAACTGCTGAAAAAGGTGTTGATAGAGGAAATTTATCTGAAAGAAAGAATTGTTATCTGCTTAGCACTTAAAACGCCCCAGATTCCAGTATTTTTCATTCCATAATAATTCAACCCATTTCATGTGTGTGATTTCCTTTTATAAATGATTGATTAATTTGGTGTTTGTCTTCTCACCTACCTAGACAATATTTCTGACATTTCTGTGGCCATTTGTTCCCTATAAGAAAATTGATAAATAAGCATAAACCAACCAAACATATTAATATAAAACCAGCCTTTTTAACTGTGAAAGTCTCTTGCCAACCAAACTGAAGCTAATTCAAGGGTATAAAACAAAAGACTATTCATTTTAAATCCCTTTCTATTCTAATATGCACACATACAGTCCTGATTCTGCAAAGAGAAATAAATCACACAGGGCAGGGAAAAAACAGATGGAATGTGAAAATGTTTACACTAATTACATAATAATCTTTAAATTGATATTATTAGGTATATTAGATTATTAACTTGTTTATTAGATATCAGCAAAGTAGCGGATAAAAGGTATTACAAATCAATGTGAAAATTATTATGGGGTATTAGTAAATAGGAGGACAATATCAATCTTATTTGAATTAATTAGTATTGCTTTTTTTCTATTAGAGAATTCAAATAGAAAAAAATGCCATACGCAGTCATTTGCAGTTTTGTTCCATCAGCTCTGCAAATAAAAGATATTTATGTTAGACAGAGTACTTCATAGTTACCTTTCTAATAATGTGTAAAAGTAAAAGGTGGGTGATAGCATTTCTTGCTCATCAAAGATTTTGAGACATGCTACTGTTGTATGTTATGCCTGGATAAGCACATTGTAAGAAATAACAGCAATTCTCTTGTAGGTACTCTGGTAACAGGAGAAATGGTTTCTTCATGCAAGCTGTGAAAAGAAAGTGAGTTCAACTGCCTTACTGAAGACCAACATGCACACACACGTAGCACTGAACATGGTAAAATTAGAATTTATTTGGATTGCTCCACGCAAGGCACAGAACAGATACACTGACACCACCTTCACTGAGGCTAACTTATTTTGGTGCTATACTATATGCTTCACTAAGACGCATAATTAAAAAATATTGCAGTTGAAAACAGATGGTTATTATTTCACTAATCTTTTATTTAAGTGCTAAGCACTTCTGTTATTTCACCCCTAGGTGCGGTAAATCCCTATGACACATGCTTTCAAATTATGGATAAGTAATACAATTGGATGAAGTTAGAAGTCCAGTGTATCCAGAACAGAGTAAGCACAAATAAAAAATGGTCTATCTCCTGCCACAACAAACAACTCTTCTTCTTTGACAGCCAATGAGTATATTTTCAGAGAAACTACTTATGAAACTTTAAATATCTATGAAAATTAATGGTGAATGGAACAAGGTATTAAGGAGAAAAGAAATGAAGAAATGAAGTAGTATTCATTTTCAAATATGACAACAAGCAAGTATGACACTGTTCTCTAAAAATGAGCAAAATACAAGAGTTCCTTCAAAGTGGCACATCAAAGTCACCTTGTTATTGCTATTTCCACTACACAGGTAGTTCAGCACAATGGAAAAATACCCTTTTATGTATGCCAACATAAATATAAGCAGAAAGTTATAAATTACAAAATTGCATGAAAACACTGTAGAACCAGTTACACTGCATTAATTCAGTATGGAGTGATACCTGCTTTATCTAACAAAAGTAAAATTTAACAAAAAGGAAAATATACATACATAAAACTCACAGTGATTTCAGTGTATCTTATGGTAACATGCCTATTTTGAATACAGAAGATGACAGAATATAACTTCTTTAGACTCCAATGAAATTTTAATTGACACACATTAAAATAAGTCTGGAAATTTTATATAAATTATTATATATTTTGTTCAAATGAATGAAAGTTTTAATTTCAGAGAATTTCCACAGTTTCTATCTTTTAGCCAATTCCTACAGTTAAATGGAAATCTACCCCTGGATTTCTATCGAAGGCATTGGAGTCGGGGGAATGTTTTCATTTGTTTTTAAACAAACCAAAACAAAATCAAATAAAAGTGGAAATTAAAAGCACTTTCTTCAATTCTTGGAAATGTTTAAAGCTCTTTGAAGTAGACTGCAGAAAAAGAAGTGAAAAGGATTGCTAATGGATAAAAAAACCCTCATAATAAGCTGAAAAATCTCTCTCTTGCTTTTTCTAGATTTATATATTATCTTGTTCAAGAAAGTATTTACATCACTATGTTAGTGTATTCAAACCATTCTGCACTTTCCAATCATTCAAGAAAGTAGCTTCATGCTCCTACTGCTACCTACACAGTGGAGAGAAACTGGCAGTCATAAATATCAAGACAGCTAGCTCATTACCATTCTGGGACTATACAAGAAAGACAAATACCAGAACCATCCATGAGCAGTAGGAAACACTGTGGAGACTAGAGCTGACTGAGAAGTACTGAATTGTTCAAATATTTCTTTCCTATTGCCTCCCTTCTTCTGTATTTAAGAGAATTCTGCCAGGTTGCTGCACTAGAGTGACTTTGAGTTTGCCTTCAAACTATTGCACCACAATCCAGGTGAAGTATGAAAATCTCCAGAATGCTGTTTGTGAAGCACTTGGACATCTAACTGAGCATATCAAAATCTTATCTGAGACAATATGACAGCTATTTTATAACTGAGGACAAAACCACAGTAATTTTAGTGTGTCTAAAAACCAGTATCGTACATGACAAAAAAATTACCCAGCTATCTCACATAGTCATACAGTTATTTAAAAAGTATGTATCTAGATAAAATTTGAATAACAAAGAGAACAAATCTGGGATCTTGAAATTTCATGGAATCACTTGGGATTTTCTTACATCTTTTTTTCAACAAGAACAAACTGGGTAGACTAGCACTAATGAAGTCACCAATTATGTGATCATGTTTACAGGTCTCCTTATGAAATCTGACCAACAAGTACCATTTTAGTGAAATTTCTAAGTTGCTTCTAAAGCATCATCATTTACATGTGAAGACCTCTTGCTCTTGAGGAAACATGGATCCGTATACCAAAAGCCAAGCACTTCTTGCGACACATAAAATTTCATACAAAACAAAAAAAAAGTGTAAGACAAAATTTCATTTACAAACCCATTTATGTTAAATATTTTAATTACAACTGAAAAAACTTACCAGTCATGACACCGATACAACTACTACTACTATACCAGAAAGGATATAATTTATACTTACCACTGAAGAAATTCCATTCAGTAGTTTAAATGAGTCATAGAAATCATAATTTAAATTGGCTACCATCCTAGCCAGAACTCAAAAGGAGAACTGCAGTCATATTCACAAGCACCTACTAAATTACTGATGTAGCAAGATGCAAAATGGAGACAGTTTTTGAGCAAAAGCAAATTTTACGAGAGACAGAAACACTTAACTCCATACCTGCGCAATCCTAAATCAAGCTGAGCCTCATCATTGATGAGTTCTGCCTCACTCTGGGCAATTCTCATTGCAAGTTCATGATCACGACGTTCCTGTTCAAGCACTGCCTGGTGCTGGGTTTCCTCTTCTCGTTCTCTAGCTAGCTGAGCCTCAATTTCAGCCTGTTTCATAAAAAATACACCTTTAACCTTATCAAATCAAAATCAAAATAATTAGATGATTTTAAGATCCCTTCCAACCCAAACAATTCTATGAAAATGCTACATAAGTAAATGATTAGAAAAATATGCCAAGTGGTATATTTATAGCTTCCAAAACATGCAAATTTATGGAACTGAAAAAGCATCAGCATTCCAAAGTAGCAGTAGTCCCAAGAAAAACAGAACAGCTACAGATTGCATCTTGGTTTTTCTATAGTTTATCAAATAATTATTGTCCACCACTTGCATTTTGTTTTTAAATCATAGCGCCAATCAGTTATTCCTTATTTAAAAACATGAACTTATTATGAATATCAGAGTTAAAAGCTTTTTAGGTTCATTCAGACTCATAATACACAGCAATATGGTTATTCCTCCATAACACTAACACAATGCTCCCTTAATATTCTGTACTTGGCATTATAGGACTTTGCAATAGGCATTGCTTTGCATATTGGTCTGCAGTTTCTTTTGAAAAGGGATCAAGTCAAACATTGGAAAACTCTGTTTGAGGTTTTGAATTTAAGCAAATGGTCAAAGTCCAACCTACCGCAATGCAGAAGCAATACAGATATACTGCCTCTGCAGAGTAAAACTGTAATTGCAGTTTATCAAAGGGTCCTGCACACACAGTAAGTAAAATGCAGCCATTCAATTCATATTTCTGAAAATCATACACCTCAAGGCTTAGCAGTACCTTTCTTGGTACCCAAAAGCCAACAGAGAAGACAAAGTCACCTCCCACTCATCACTGAAAATTTGCACCGCTAACGCAATGCAGTAACACAAGTGACTTTACCCCATGAATCCCATTTTAGATTAGCTGACAGTAAGAACCACCAGAATGACAGATAATGAGTAAAGAACTGAATGTAAAAGAAAGGTAATCTAGTTGGGTATTTCTATCTGCTTTGTATTCAAACAGCATTTCTAAGTAAAAGTGTAAATTATATTCTGCATTGCAGATATTCACATCTCAGAAACAGAAACATAAATAAAGATGGTCCCTAGAGTGCCGGCAGACCAAGTTTTAGAACCTTCTGGCCATAGGCCATCTTACTTTCTCAGTGGACAAAGTTTAATCCAATTAAACTGCCCCTGAATGCAAACTTATCTTATGAATTTCTCAGAAGACACTAGGCACATGTGCAATGGTCTCTAAGCAATGTTTAAAGACTAACCAAATAGAAGCTTAGTCTTTTTTATGTTTAACTTCTACAAGCTGGTAGCACTGTTAAAGCACAGAGCCAATAATATAGGAAAGAATAATTTTTCATCAGAGTTAAGCTATAATTTCTCTGTTAGTTCCAGTGAACTGCTTATCCAGAATGAGGGGATAGAAAAGAGTATGCAGATGCAAGGAGGATAAGCAGTGCTAGGCTAACTCCAGGGTTAAAAAGATACAACAGAAAAGTTCTGCTTTTGATTAATCAGGGTCAAGGCTTAAAAGAGTCTGCAAACATCAGTGACCACAGCTCTATGCTTGCTACAACTGCCTCTACAGGAAGGCTTTTTTCTCTCTACAACTGCTCTCCTAGTTGACCCAGACAATCTCAAACACAACAGGAACACAAGCGTAAAGGGTCCAAACAGCCTCAGAGTGAGAGTTCATGATGGGATCAGTAAGAAGTGTCAGGAATCAAAGAGTAGGCTGTGGAGGAGCAGGGGTTGAACTGCATGTATTTATTCTACATAAAAATAGCCAAGGGGGCTACTAGAGACAGTTCTCTATCCTCTCACTATTACTAATATTCTGAAACTGGTTATGGTTAAGCTGGTACATGACACAGCCCGAGGTTCAAACATGATTTCTACTAAGAGAGTGCCAAACTTGCCTGACATGGAACACTGGCAAAAATTTCAAAGGCTAAACTAGGGTTCTCCATTGTTGTGTGTTTTTAACTTTAAAGTAACTTTAAAAACCCTTTAAAAGCAAATGCACCTCTACTCAGAAGACCAGAATTTGCATGTGAATTAGACATAAGGATGCCCTAATTATAATTTGTGCTTTACATTTATTACTGAAGCAATGCTGCTAAACGATTCTCAGGCATATATTTAGAAACTGAAGCTGTTAGACTCAGTGAAGGTCCTAAGCTGTGAAATTTTTCTTTTTAAAATTAGAGAACAAACCAACCAAACAAAACCCCACAAAAATTAAACAACACAACCAAAACCAAACCACCACACAGCTGAAACATTAACCTGAATACGCTTTTCTTCCTCTTCCCTCTTTTTCCTCTCTTCCTCTTCCTGTTTTCTCTTTGCCTCAATCTCAGATTTCCTATTACAAAAGAGAAGGAGGAAATGAAAATACATTATTATGATGCAAGTGAACAAGAGATAGGAAAGCATCTCCCAGAAAACTGAAGGGTAAACCAAAAGTCAGTACAGTCCTGATGACACGACACTATATTGAAAGTCAAAAAACTTTCTAAGTTTATCTGTATTTGCAGCTGCATCGTATCATTTCTTCCATACTCTATTATGACTATGCTTATAAATTGCTGGGAAAGTTTTGACACTGCATAGCACACCAATCCCAGCAACTCCTTAAGCATAGGACTGTGAAAAATAACCTCATTAAAACGCCTTTCCTATTTTCTTCTTATTCTATAACCAGCAACTTATTCAAGACTCACAGACGTCTTTCTTCTTCCTCCTTCCTTCGTTGTTTTTCTTCCTCTTCACGTCTCTTTCTGTCTTTTTCCATTTCTTCCTGGATGCGTCGTAGCCTCTCTGCTTCTTCCTCTTGCTGCTTCTTCTTTTGCATTGCACTCAGAAGCTGCTCTGAGCTTCTCACTAAAGCATCATATTCTTTCTGTATCTGTTCCCTAGTCATTATAGTGCTCTGCAAAATCAAAACAATAAGAAGGGATTATATTCTTTTACATTTGCACTTCACTTTTAAAACATGCATATTGAAAAAAAAATTAAGTGAGAGTATTGAGCAGTACAATTAAATTATATATGCTGTCTAGGCTGGGAGAGCTTGAGCACTAGCTTTCCCTTTCTTCCTGAAATCCTGGAGATCCATTACTCCCCTTATTCTCCTCTCTCATATAAAACCATACAAATTAATCTCCATTCTATCTCTGAAATTAAGCATGAAATCTCTTTAAAACATGCCTTTTTTTTTTTTTTTGAATCATACAGTTTTAAGCAACAGAAATTAATTCTCACCATGCTAAAATGAAAACTAAAGGCCTCCTATATGCATTGTGTTTCATGTTCTTAGCTGCTAGGGTGGCTATTTACAGCTATGCCTTTTATGTCATAGCACAGAATAGTTTTTCTTACTATGTGTGCTTGCATGCAGAAAAAATACTGGACTGTGCTGTAAATAACTTCTTAAAAAAAGTTATTAATAGCAAATAACAGGGTGAAAATACAACAATAACCTTTTCTACATGTGTAGGAAACCTCACTCCTAGCTACAATTTAATTTTACAATCCACATTAAGGTACACTAAAAAAACCTACAACATAAGATGTTTGCTGACCTTTCCTGAGGGTACGTCATGATGATGATCATATTATCTTGTCTTAATTATTATCTTAAGAGAGCTCTAAGTTGACGGGTTAACTCTATCATCTTTTCAGCTGTGATTTTAAACAGGAAAATCTTAATATAGTACACTAGGAAAGCTATAATTTTGCATGAAACAGAAATTTAACACATCCATTTTTCTCTAACATTTGCAAACCCCAGCATGCTCTCATTTTGTCTGTGTGTTGTGGTAAGAAACTGAGAACTATAGATCCTGAAGCATAATCAGCAAATTGAATTCTCTTTACTATCAAGCCCGAAGAAAACTCCTAAGTGGAATATAAATCTCTTCACTCTGTGATAAATGCTTGCATGTTTCAGTCCTGGTTAATTTAAAACAATGCTAATATGAATTATTCCGATAATAAAAGCAACAAGCAGATTATCAACAACACTTTCCTCACAATATCAACATGCGTTTTTGCTTTACGTTTCCTAGTGCCAATTCTGAAACACAGATAATATTACCAAAGTCTAAATGTATGCACCCAGATTCAGGACTCACTCCAGTTACATTCACAAGTCATTTTAAAGAGGATTTACCAAGTGCCTCTAAAAATTAAGACCTCTATATTAAAATGTCTTTTCTATTAAGAAAAATACATTGGTCTTTAACTTAATTTTTTAAAAGATTCCAGTAATAAGAAACTATTTCTCTGTTTATTATCCTACCTTAATTTTGGTCATTGATGCATCAATAGAATACTCTAGCTCCTTGACCTGCTTGCTCATCTCTGCCTTGCCCTCCTTCAGAGCACTTACTACTTCATTAAATTTATCAAGTCTCTTCTTCAGTGTACGCACTTTTATCAGGCCATCAATGCTGTGAAGGTAAGACAGTTTATTTGTATTTTATGATGTTTTCACAAGGTAATATTTTTAAAGCCTCCAGTAATCACTCACATTAAAGAGGTAGATAGGGGATACAAGTTATGCCTTCTCATAAAACCCACTCTCTTTTTTTTTGAAATTTAAAAGTTACCACATGAAGTAACCAAGCAACGGAGACTTTTGCAAACAATGTTTAAAACTGATTAGCAGACAGCAACTCAAAATGGAAAAAGGCATTTTTGAGACTTCACAAGAGGTTGGGATTTTTGGTTGTTGTTTTGAGATGCTTTTTCAATAACACTAGTTACTGAAATCACTAGTATCCACTAGAGGATTTTGACTGGAGTGGATAAAGGCTGAGTTGTTCCACTTATTCAAATAATGGGACTGTATCAGATAAAACTTAACTACATGAACCTAGTCATTAGCCCCACAGGAGCAGGGGCTAGAGGGAAAAGTCTGGGGAAGAGTCCAGGAAAACTTGGAGCTTTTTTTTAAGAACCGAAGACCACACATACAAGTTACAACACTGCAGAGACGTCTTCCTAGAAAGAAATCGCTGAACTGTGATTCAGGAAAACAAGACACAAAAAGTAGAAACTAAATCAAATCATTAAAGATGAGTACAGAACTGCTTAAAAATACAGGGCCATGGTCAGAAATGCCAAGGTACAAAGTTAAACATACTTATCAAAGTTTGCAAAAGAAAACATTTTATAAGACTAGAGAGTTGGATCTCTAGCAAAGAATAAAAAGATGTCAGCAGAATATAATGACTGAAGTGCTTTTTCTGCTAGTATTCCATGCAGTCACATTTAAGATAATGTAAATATTTAATTTCAAGAGAAGACAAGACAGACAGAACATGTAATTATTTTTAAGGTGAAAAAGAAAGGAAGGTGTGAATGGGAAAAGGACAAAAAATAATGAGCTTAAGCTTCATTTAGAGAGGCTTAACTGAAGATTTCTAATAACTAGGCTATCACAGAAGGACTTTATGAACAAAGAGCTAAACAAATATCTCTTAGGAGGTTCAGATTTAGTCTATACACCTTTTGAAAGAGAAGAGGAACACAGAACTTACTAAAGTCTCTCAGTCATACTTAGCATCATTCTATGAATTCAGAGGTATCTAGTTAAGCATAGTAAATCTCCTCTTTATATTCACAAGAAAATATTATTAAGAATCCATTTTCTTGAACCAAGGAACATTCTTACCGTGGTTTATGCTTTCTCTTGCACAGCCACATGCGAATAGTCTTTTGTATCTTAATGCAGGCACTGGCTCGGTATTTTATCTTATTTTTTACTGTAAACAGACAAAACATATTGAGACTCAATGGCTTCTACAGTTTAACACAACTTCCATATTACTCACACACGCGATGGCTCAAAACTATGCAAACAACATGTGCTTGAGAGCTAGGTCTATACCACAATACTTAAGACACAGCAGACAGCAGAATTCACAAACTTTGGCCAAGGCATGGGGACTCCCACCCAAAACAAACACGAAGAATTCAGCAAGTGCACACTCTCACGCATGCATGTACACACACACACCCTTCCAGATTCACAGACATCAGTAACCTCAGTGAAAAGTCATTGGACCTAGCGAGCAGGAAGTGTTCAACATAAAGTACTGCGCTGAAGGGTAATCAAGTAGCCAGTATCTGCTAGAGATAATAAAGTGCCTGTAACTTTGCTGAGGATTTCTGTGCAATAGTGAAATTAAAAAACACAAAACAAAACCTCCAGCTGTTTTTCCAATAGTGTCTTCACATCTAAAAACTCAAATGGCTGGGACCAGGACAGCAGTTAAACAGAATGTCAAGGTACAGGTACTAGCATGCTCGCCAAGGAGCTCAGAAGTGCAACAATAAATTAAGTTTTTACATGTCTACTAAATGAAGCATAGATGCCTAAAGATCAATGCTGCCTTTTGTTATCAGCTGAGCATGTTTTGTGAACCCAGTGGTTTTTAACTATTGGACTTGGTGATCATAAAGATGCACTCTATTTTTTGTGTACCTACTTCAGCTTTATTCTGGATATAAAATTAGCTTCTAATTTCCTATAAAACACTAAAAAAAAAAAAAAAAAAAAAAGGAAAATCACTGCATTTCAAATGTACCCTATTTTAGAATTTCATAAGCAGCCTCAAATTCCATGGCAGTCATTAAATTTGCTTTCCTTACTCAGATATTCCAGTATATTCTGTTCCACAGTAAATTCATTAGGCATTTATTCCATATCCGGACCAAGTGACTTCCACAGTGCAGCTGAGCTTTATTTATCCATAATCTAGAAATGCTTTTTCATACAGAAGATAATACATTTAACATGTATATTTTAAACACTGAGGAATATTCACTGATTTCAGTTGGATTCTTTATATGTTTAAAATNGCAAGGTACATCATAACAGTATATTATTTTCCTGGGTTGCTACTATTTGGACACAGTGACAGACTTTCTGTCCTATCTTTCTGACTTACATGGCATAAATTTCGAGGTCAAAAATTATTTTAGTGTTACAATTTTTGGTATCTGAAACTTATATGAAAAGAACTTATAATTTCCATTTGCCTGGTGTAAATAGCAACAAATAGTATCCAAACAGTGATAGATACAGATGTCACAACTGCACTGGCCCAAACATACAGCCATAAGGCATGAGGACTTTATGCTTTTCTTCCCCACATTAATGTATACTTTCCACCCCCCATGTTATTATGTATATCTCTGACGTCTTGCATCAGACCTTACCCCACCTCCCAGATAGTTTTATTGAAGCACCCCACAAGCACCAATCTCTATTCCACACCGCCTCATTCCTACTCTGCACAGTAAACTGGGAAGGCCAAGCACTTAGGAACTGCGTATCAATAGCGATAGGCACTTATTTGCTCATCACCAGTAATTGCTGGAGCAGAGAACGTTGGCCCCATAATTCAGGCCAGTGCTTTCAAAATGCAGTTTCTGTCTGGAGATGACAACCTCTGGGCAGGCACTTCCCAGAACTACGTGACTCCATGTTAGCCAAGAGTTGAACTACTGTTCTTTCCTGCTGATGCAGAAGTCTCTCCCATGCAAGACCTATGATAGATAGTTATTTCTGTGCAACTGCCCAGGCTTCAGCAAGCACTGAAGCGGACTGGAATCAGGAGACTGCTGGTGGGCTAGATGTCCCACTTTGAAAAACCCCTGCTCTAAGCCCCACTGTATGTACCTAACATAAAGCGTTTAAAAAAATAACAATAACAAAAAAATCTCACCAACCTTCAAATCAACTGCTCAGACTTTAGTATGTAACCATCTGCTTACCCGTCCTTGGCCACATTTCAAGGTGATAATAATTGCTTAGCTAAATTTTTAACATTTTGATTTAATAAAACATGAAATACGCACATTTAATCACTGACAGAGAACACCACTGAACTTTTTTCCAACGACTGCAAATGAGCCAGCGATTCACTCGTTTTACGAGCTCTGCTAAGTGATCCGGATCAGACTTCATTATCTGATCAAACTCTGCAAACTAAAGAAGAAAAAAAAAATAACTGAACTTTTACAGAGCAGGAGAACAGAGAGAATTAAACATTATTATTTAAGAGCATGTTGAGTGTATGCAATCATTATATCAGTTTCAATTATTTCAAGTGAGCAGGTACATCTGGCATCATTTTATTCTTTAATGATAACAGAAATTACTACAGGGCTTTTTTTGTTTAATTGATGTGCAACACTTTGCATTTTGAATGATCCAACCATTTATTAACCACTAAAAATATTTCTTGCCACAATTCTCTCTCTGTATCCTGAATACTTTGGCCTTCCACAACTTTGAGATATGTCTAATTCTGTATCTGGGGAAAATATAAAGCTCTGAAAGCACTTCTCAAATTTTCAACCACTGTGTAAGAATCCAAGTACAGGCAACCTTTTCTGAAAATCTTGCACTATTACCTTTCTGTTATTATGGCAGGAAGAACATTCTTCAGGACTACAGTAATTTTCCTTTCCAGTCACAACAGCTCCCTACTTCATCTTTCCCTGCATAGCAACAGCAATGCTCAAAATCACAGCAAGAGTTTTCAGTTATGAATAGATTTTACTGGAAAATACTTTTTCTTTGCTCTGACTAGCTCTTTTTAATAGTCAACATAAGTCTTAAGTGACTGGTAGAACATCTGGGAATACAAACACTGCATTAGGAATTGAGCAGCATTAGCAACAAGACTATGAAACAAACTATATCAGTACTAATACTGGCTTTTTTCATAGAAAATGAACACTATTTACAAAAAACCTTGGACAACCTTATTTAAGTTGGCCACACTTTTAGCAATGCTCTGAGCAATGTCAACTTCAGAGGTCCCTTCCAACTGAAATTATTCTAAGATTTATATTCATGAAGTCCAAGAGAAACATTACCTTGCCAGGTCTAAAAAACACCTTGGTTAGCCCAAATTTGTAATCATTTTCATTCAGTCCCAAGGCTTTAAATAGTGCCTGAAACACCAAAAACAGTGAGGATTATATTCTGCCTCCTTCAAAACCATCATTCCTCACCCTCCCCCAGTACATTTTCTGTCCTAGATATTATAGGTGAAGAATTTTTTTCTTACCTTGCAAAACAGCCTAGGATCCAGTCGAGCCAATTTTTCAGGCAAGTATTTCTTGTACATATTATATAGTTCATGAAATGAAGCTCGTGAAGGGAAACCACCTTGCATCAAATCCAGAACTGACACCATTCCTAAATTCATAGAAACACATGTGCAAAAGCTGGTATCAGTAAAATGCAAAGGAAGCAGTGATTTTTATTATAACCAACAGTTTATTATGTAAGCCTCGAAGACACTGTTCAGAAATTAAATCAAAAAGTTCAGATGGGACTTGATCCAGGCTCTAATATTTCTTGATCATGTGATCATTCACAAAAGGTTAATACTGAACAGATAAGAAAAGCCCATATGATCTTCTTCCTATTGGAGAGGTAACACCCAATCTAATATTTCTCTTAAATACTTTTTTTTCTTTTTAGCAGAACTGACAATTTTATTTTTAAAATAAAATGAAAACCAAGCAAATAATGTCCAACCAGGCTTTTCCTTACATCATGTCAATGGTATTTGTGAGATGTGGTGCAAATGCAACATCAAATACATATGCAGTGCTTGCTTTAGTGTGCTTGCACTGCTAGCATCAGCTGCTAAGATGTAATTTTAATGCTGTTCACCTGCAGAAACCTACTACTAGGGATGTTAATGCAATTCTAATTGCTGAAAAATTGTTAAGCTTTTGTGGCAGTAACATGACACATTAAACACATGGGTTGGTCAAACCATCAGCTGCAGAACCTGGAAGTATCTTGACTTCAAAAAGAAAAAACATTAAGCACAAAACTTAAGTACAAAAATACAGAAAAGCAGAAAAATAGTACTATTCCACTCTATCATAATATTTAATAGATCAAATAAAACAGGTATGTTTCAAATATTAGGTATTTCCGCTATAACTGACTGCCCCTAAATACACACGTTTCTAACACTTCACCTGCCACAGTAATTTAAAGGGATTGTACTGTTCTGGACTGTACTGCTACCCTATTGACTTTGTGGGTAACACAAACAGAAAGGATGCAACTCCACCTTGGGAAATCTGAATTTATGTACCAATATATGGCTACATGGCTTCTTATACAGGTACTTTGGTGTCTCTATACAAACGCCCGTAGAATGGTGAACAAACGAGGAATTAGAGATGTGTGCCCATCTGCGGGGGTATGATATAGTAGGCATCACAGAAACATGGTGGGATGGCTCCTATGACTGGAATGTTGGAATGGAAGGTTACAGGCTTTTTAGGAAAGACAGGCCTGGTAGGCAGGGAGGGGCAGTTGCCCTTTATGTTAGGGATAGGGTGGAGACTATGGAACTCTCTCTGGGGACAGGTGAGCAGTTAACAGAGAGTTTGTGGGTCAGAGTTAAAGGGAGAACAGCGATGGGAGACATAACTGTTGGGATCTGTTACAGACCGCCTGATCAAGAGCACTCTGTGGATGAAGCGCTCCACAGAAATACAGGAAAAGCCTCAAGCTCGCAGGTCCTTGTTCTCATGGGGGACTTCAACCACCCAGACATCTGTTGGAGCGATGGTACAGCCCGGCACAAGCGATCCAGGAGGTTCCTCGATTGTGTGGAAGACAACTTCCTTCTGCAAGTAATAGAGGAGACAACAAGGAGAGGTGCCCTGCTTGACCTTGTGCTCACCAACAGAGAAGGGCTTCTTGGAAATGTGATGCTCCAGGGCAGCCTTGGATGCAGTGATCATCAGACGGTAGAATTCGAGATACTCAGGACAGTGAAAAGAGCATGCAGCAAGCTCACTGCCCTGGACTTCAAGAGAGCAGACTTTGGCCTCTTCAGGAACCTGCTTAGTAAGGTTCCATGGGATATAGCCTTAGAGGGCAGGGGGGCCCAAGACTGCTAGATGATATTCAAGGATCACCTGCTCCAAGCTCAGGAGTGTTGCATCCCAACTACAAGGAAGTGCAGAAGGAGGGCCAGGAGACCTCCTTGGATGGATAAGGAGCTGCTGAGAAAAATTCAAAGGAAAAAAGAGGCTTATAAAAGGTGGAAGCAGGGACAGATGCTCTGGGATGAATACAGGGATGTTGTCCAGGAAGCTAGGGACCACGTAAGGAAAGTTAAGGCCCAGTTAGAATTAAACTTAGCAAGGGATGTTAAGAATAACAAGAAGGGATTCTACAGGTACACTGCAGATAAAAGACAGACCAGGGACAATGTAGGTCCCCTTCGGAAGCTATCAGGTGAACTGGCTATGCAGGATTTGGAGAAGGCTGAGGTTCTGAACGACTTCTTTGCCTCAGGCTTCAACAGGAAAGGCTCTGACTGCACCACCTGAGTCTTGGAAGTCAGACGCAGGGACTGTGAAAATGAAGACCTTGGGCCAACTGTAGGAGAGGATCTGGTTCAAGACCATCTTAAGAACCTGAACGTGTACAAGTCCATGGGACCTGATGAAATCCATCCACAGGTCCTGAAGGCGCTGGCAAGTGAAATTGCTAAGCCACTGGCCATCATATTTGAGAGATCATGGCAGTCACGTGAAGTTCCTGACAACTGGAAAAGGAGAAATATAACCCCCATTTTCAAGAAGAGGAAAATGGATGACCTGGGGAATTACAGACCAGTCAGTCTCACCTCTGTGCCTGGCAAAATCTTGGAGCAGATTCTCCTGGAAGGCATGCTAAGGCACATGAAAAACAACGAGGTGCTTGGTGGCAGCCAGCATGGCTTCACTAGGGGGAAATCCTGCCTTGACCAATTTGGTGGCCTTCTATGATGGGGCTACGGAACTGATGGACAGGGGTAGAGCAGCTGACGTCATCTACCTGGACTTGTGCAAAGCGTTCGACACCGTCCCACACGAAATCCTTGTCTCTAAATTGGAGAGACATCAATTTGATAGATGGAGCACTCAGTGGATAAAGAACNGTTCGACACCGTCCCACACGAAATCCTTGTCTCTAAATTGGAGAGACATCAATTTGATAGATGGACCACTCGGTGGATAAAGAACGGGCTGGATGGCTGCACGCGAAGAGTTGTGGTCAATGGCTCAGTGTCCGGCTGAAGACCAGTAACGAGTGGTGTCCCTCAGGGATCGGTGTTGGGACTGGTCTTGTTCAGCATCTTTGTCACTGCCATGGACAGTGGGATTGAGTGCACCCTCAGCAAGTTT
>NDXB01021036.1:0-14228 GCA_002631895.1 Agapornis roseicollis
AACCTGCACCTTCCTTATCCAACCTGCACCTTCCTTTATCCAACCTGCACCTTCCTTTATCCAGCCTGCACCTTCCTTTATCCAACCTGCACCTTCCTTTATCCAACCTGCACCTTCCTTAGAAGGGATGGGTCTTGCAGCACTGGTCAGCCATGGGGTTGAGGCCAGCCCTCTGCAGGGCAGAGGAAAACCTGAGGTACAGCTCTTCCCTGCCTCAAACTGCCCCATGTGTTTTACAGCCTCCTGAGCATGGATACCTCCCTGCAAATTGCCATGCTGGTCCATCCATCAGGGAGTTGTACACTTGGGAATAAAGGAAGGAGGCAGGACCCTCACTGCAGGCAAAGCAAGCAGATCAATCCTGCACCCAAACCCTATACATGTGGTACTCAAGCTGCCCCACAGGGACAGGGAGCCCTGAGCTGCCAGCAGGGAACATGTGGGTTGGGAAAGCTGAAGTGGCTGCTGGGTGCCTATGGCCGTGCTGGAGAGCGGCTGCAGCAGCATCCTGGATTTCAGCATGCAAAGAAATGCTTAACAGATGGATTTTGCATCCATCCTTGTGGCTCCTAGAATAATCTTCATAAGCCACAATGTGCCCTTAATCCCACAACAAAATCAAGTCAAAGAGCAATTAATGTTCTGATACCTGTGGCTAGCTGAAGTGATATAGAGCTGAAGATTTCTTTTTCCATTTCACTCCAACTGTGGTTTTGGTTTTTTCCAGCCATTCTCTGGTCAGTGGTTTTAGGGGCACCAAGGTTCACTTCTGTGGGTAACCTCCACTGTTAGCTGTTGATTTAATTAACTCGGGCTCCTCTGCCTTCTTGACCATACCAACCCCGGCAGGGCTGGGTTTCAAACACAAGCCCTGAGTATTTCTCAGGGCTCACAAAAAGAAAAGCCCAGAGAAGTTAAAAAGGCGACTCTGAAGGAGTTTGCTCTGCAGCTCCAGGGCAGCAGTACCGGTTGCTTAGTCCTAAACCCAATTATCAACAAGCATTTGTGACCTAAACTTGAACCAAGAGTTCAACAGCTCGAAGTCAAGGCATGGCCGCAGGGATGCTTGCAGCATCTCCAGAGGCAGCACTGAATGGCTTTGCGGAGGAAAAGGGAAGAGCAGAGTTTCTGAGCAGGACAGGCAGAGAGAGAACCTCAGAGCCCAGGGAAGGGACCCACGTTGCCCCAGCAGAGCCCCGTAACTGCTGCCTCCATGGGCAGCATCTGCAGGTCCACTTCCAGGTGGGGTTCGGAGGAGGAGAAGCTCAATTCCTCTGCATTAGGAGCAATGGGAAACCAACTGTTTCCTACAATAGCATTTACCAGCAAAGGCACCAGTCTGGACCCCCAAGAGAAACACAGTCCCCAGCCTCCAGGGATGGCTCAGCGCCTTCAGCGGGACGTGGGGATGCCCTCAACCCGGTGCTGAACCGCCCCGACCTTCACAGCAGCCAAAACCCCGCGGGGGCCGGGCGGGCGCTGCCTTGTTTTTAGCAACCTCGTTGAGATTTAAATTGATTTGTTATTTATCCAACTGACAACAAAGAGGGGAAAAAAGAGCCCTAACTCTGGGCGCTGGGGAGATTGGGTTCCTGTATCACTGGCAGCTGCATTAACTTACTTCCTGGACCTAAACTCAATTAGGGCAGCATTCCCTAGCATTAATAAATCAATACCAATGCCATTTTGATATATTTTGAATGTCTTTCATTATATATTTCAGGGCAGGGATTAGTGCTGGATTCAAAGTTAATGGGACGTGACAGGGCAGATCAAGTTGGGGAGGTAAAGCCTTAGAGCCGTTAGCTGTAATTGCTTTCTGTTACAAGGACTGTGGTGGTGAAACAAAGAGCTGCCCCACTTTTCTTGCCAGGGAGCAACCCCAGCCAGGGACTGTCCCCCTTTGGAGGGGGAAGAGGGGCTCAGCACCAGCAGAGTGTCCCAGGTGGGGTTTGTGCCTGCACTGGGACAGGGGTACAGCACCGAGTCCCTCCTGCAGCAGCTTCAGGGATGGAGTCGCACCTTAAGCCCCTTCCTGGGGCTCGGGGTCACTCCGGCTCCCCCCACCAAGGCTGGCTTTAAAATTGAGGGGTTGTGGGCAAATTGAGCTGGTTCTGGGGCTCGGCTGCAAAGGGTGAGACAAGGGAGCCACAGGAGAGGATTTGTTCACCAGCCCCTCTGAAGGGGGCTTGGAAATTCAACGTGAACATCCAGCAGCACGGGCACGAGCCTGGCCACTGGGTCCGCACATGCCCCCCAGCCCCTGCATTCCTCACAGCAACAGGGCAGGGAAAACGCAGGGATTCCTCCACAGAGACTGACTGCAAAGCAAAGGGGAGTTTGCAGAGGTGATGGAATAGCCTTTACTGAGGGCAGAGAGAGTTCATGGCATCAGGAAGAGCATGAAGTACAGGTAAGCAGCACAGCGCTGCTGGCGCAGCTAAAGGTGCAGTAGATCATCCTTGATATTGGCATCCTTAAACCTAAGTATAAAAGACAGAACTCCAGATCCTCAGCTGGGATTAACGTCACCAAGTCCCACAGACATCCTGGTCCTGCCTTTGGCTGCTCTGGGCAATAATCCCTCAATATCCACCATAGTAAAGGTGAATCTCTGCATCTCCTCCTCCCTGTGCTCCCCGCTGCCCCTCAAATTGGTCGGGACAGTCCTGATTGCAGATTAAGTGACCGGCTATCAGTGACTTGAATCCTGTCCATCAATCACTCAGGCTGGCCCCTTGCAAAACATTAGTGAAGTAATTTCTCAGAGCGACTCTTGCAGACAATAAAGCAGGCACCTTGCAAGATGGAGCGTGCGACTGTTAAAGGTCTTAAAAGCATTTGCCAGTTATGAATGGCCTGAAGGGAGCCATTCTTGCTGCACCTGGGGATGAATAAAGATGGAAAATAATAGTGTATCAATGGTATTGCAACGTCGCTGTATTAATCTTTTAAGGATTAAAGTTGTTTGGCCCTTCCAAACAGGAATAGCACAGAATATCTCTGGATTTTGGTGCATTAGAAGTGGAAAAATGTATAGTTTGAGACAACTTCTGACCCATTCCCACCTAATTTATTGTGGTTGTGACCCTGAAAAGCTGCTGCAGACTGTACAGGGGACAGAGACACACAGGGACGGGCCCAAACTCCACCAAACCCCTTCCTGAATGCAACACTTCAAAGCATCAGAGAAGCCCAGTGTTTTCTCTGCCAAGCAAGCAAGCCCCCAGACCGCATTATCCTGTCCATAAAATCAAAATATGCTATTAAGGGCAATTAAGAGCCAGGATTGCCCTTTGAAAACAGGTGGTTTCACTTTCAGGGGCACCACAAGCTGCAGGAATAGAGGATTTATGTAGATTTTCCATAGCTGACTTGGAAAAAACCATAACTGGAAGGAGCCCACTAAAGCACATCCCTGAGAAGGGCGGTAGCACTGCATCCTTTTGTGTTCATTAGATCCTTCCTCCTCCAGAGGCAGGTGCTGATCTCACTGCAGGGCCAGGCCGGGGATGGAGGCGTCGAAACCCCCTGAATTGCTGATGAAAACCATTTAGCCCCAACAGAAACCGAGTAGCTCTTTTCCCAAGTAGATTCCAAAGCCCCGTAAAGAGGCACTGAAAGCGTAATGATGCCATAAACCTCAGCCCCGAGCGCCTTGGGGGGCAGGTCAGCTCTGACCGCATCATCCAATGAAGTACCCAGAATAGCTCTGCTCCCAAAGGACAGCGACTGCCACCCTCCAGGTGATGCAAAAAGCCAAATCAGGCTGAACCCAGCAGGGATCCAGAGGCAGGATCCAGCCAAAGGGTTCTCCAGGTGCCTCTATCACAGCTGGGCTCTCCTGAGGTTCTTGTGGCTGGGAGGCATCGGGCTTAGCACAAAGCCAAATGGAGACGTTTTGGCCACATCTGCAGCTTGCTAAATCCCACAGGGCATTTTCTGCCTACTTCTGAGTCCCTGTAATGTGGGTTTGTAGCTCCTGGAGGGTGTGGAAAGTCGCCTATCGTGGGCTTTTATTTAACTTGGCCATGGAGGCTGAAAGAACCAAATTAGACACTCACTAACACAAAGCCCAGTGAGGATGGTTCCACCTCGGCCGCAGGCAGCAAACCCTCCTGGATGGGCTCTGCCACCCCATGTTCGTGCCAGGTGAGACCCCAAAAGCAACCACTATCTGGGCTGGTTTGCCCCGACTTCCCTGTCTCACCCGAGCACTTAACCCACCCCAGGGAGAAGGAGAAGAAGAATGAAGAATGGCTTTGCCCAGATGTGTTGCACAACCTTCCAAAAAGCAGAAGCCCCACTTGCGAAGAAACCTGCTTTGGGCAGCCCAGACGAGCCCCAGACCTCTTTGCCCACAGCCTTGAGCAATAATTTATCCCAGCCACAAAGGGGATCTTCTCTCCCTATGCCGCAGCGACCCCAGTACAGTGAGCACAAGGAGGGTTCAGGTTTTGCTCGTGCATGCAGCTGCTATGCCTTAGCAAAGGGGTCTTCATCCTGCAAACAGGGCATAACGCTGCTGGCCTGCTCCTAACCCAGGGTAAGGAAGAAAGAGATGCAAAGCAGGGGCTGGAAAGCTGAAAGAGCTCACATCTGCCGAAGAGATGTTTGATTTTCCCCTTGTTTTAATTAATTAAAGATGTAAAGCAAATGGCAAAGGGAGCTTGGGGCTGCTGAGCCCCAGGACAGGGGCAAAGCCCTGTGCATGAGTGTGGAAATCAGAGAAGGTGTTCGACAACCGGGGAGGGAGATAAGAAAATGGAAATATTGCAGACATTCCAGAAATAACAGGGGCAGTTCCTGAGTTACCCCTGTTAATGGATGGAGGCTCCTGTGCTGGCGAGGCACCGAACCCTGCTGATCCCCAGGACAATCGATGCAGCGGCAGCGCTGCCGGCGCAGCATCCCTGCAAGGCTGCGGCAGCAATGGGGCTGCACCAGCACACGCTCCCCTCGCAGCCCAGCCCCGTGGCCATCGCCACCAGCAGACGCTTAACATCAAGATTAAGAGCGTTACTGCGTCAAGAACCATCAGATCCAGGGAATGCAGCAGGAAAAACTCCTGCGCCGCACGAATCCAACCATGAGCTCTCCCTTCCTACCCCAAACAAGGCTTTTATTTCCCTCCCTGGAGGAATTTTTGAGGCTCCCTTTCAGCAGGGTTAGAGCCTGTCAGAAGGCCGGCAGGATGCATCTGACGGACAAGCCCATCTCCCCCTACTTCTTGCCTTTACTTCAGACATGACCTTTTGATTTCTCGGGTAGAGTGTAAATTACATGTCGCCAGCATAAAATATTAAATCCAATTTATATTTAATTATTGATGTTATTATGTATTCCATAGTAATGGCAGCAGGAAAAAAACCCAACCATCCACCCCACCATTAAATCGCTCGGTTGCATTAGCAGCTTCTTGAGGTTAGATATCTTCCTCCGCTCCTTCTTAACGGCAAGATTGATGGGCATGGGGAACTTTGTAAATAGTCTTCCAGAAATATTTTATCTGATTATTGTACCTATAAAGGGAGCGGGGAGGGGGAGAAAGGGCCTTTGCAAACCACTACTAATTATTTGCTCAGCTAAAGGGCAAACAGCTCAGTGAGCTGCGTGTGTCTAATGCTCTCCAGCAACCCCACTGGAGGCCGACTGCTCCGGTACCCCCGTAAGCAGACGGGGCCATGGAAACCAGCCTGTGTTTAAGAGAATAAAAGGCAGTGGAGAACCACAGTGGTTTCCATCCAGCTGAGCTTTAACCAGTCTGGTAAACTTGAGTTAGATGGGTTTACTAAAATATTAATCAATTCTCTTTTGACTTGATTAAGCTAATTTTCTGCCCATACATACATACACTTATTTAACGCAAAAGCCACTCAAGGTGAGCAGGGCTTCATTGCATTGGTTTTGCTCCTGTGGTCCTCACATGGGATGAAAGGGATTTATGGACAGCCAGCACCAACCGGGCTCCCTGTAGGGCGAAGCTCATCCCACCACCCCAGCGTGCTGCAGGGCTGCAGCACCAGCATCTCCTTCACCCCCACCACAGCAGCTTCACGTTCACCATCACACAGCAACAGCTCAGTTCATTTCTGCAGTGCCCCCCCCCCCCCCCCCCCCCCCCCCCCCAAAAACCCAACCCCAACCCCCCCCCCCCAAACNCCTTCACCCCCACCACAGCAGCTTCACGTTCACCATCACACAGCAACAGCTCAGTTCATTTCTGCAGTGCCCCCCCCCCCCCGCAGCTCAGCACCGTAAAACCAACATCATCCCCCTCACTTGAACATTCAAATCGATAACCAAATAGAGAGAATTCAACTCCAGAAAAGTAAAGACCAAGAAGCCCTCCGGGGGCTGACGCAGGCCGCTAAGTGCTCCAGTGTCACCGCGCTGGGTGACAACCTTGGGGACCGGACAAGCCTGGGAGGCGAGGGGGAAAGTTTATCCATGGAGCTGCTCCTGGGGGACAAACACGTGGGATCCTTGACATTCCCCCTCCCCATGGGGAGGGCGGGCAGGGCTCAGGCGATGCTCCAGTGGGAGCTGCTGCGCTGACCCCGCACACTGAGTGACACCCGGATGCTCTCCATTTCCTGAGCACGTTGTGAGAGTGCTTCCAAACAAAGTGCTCCCACTTTTTAATGGGAAAAGCTTTGTTTTTTTGCTAAGAAAACTCCTCAGCAGCCTCATAAAGCAGCTCAGACACCTCCCATCAGACAACAGAAAACAACGAATTGGGTTCTTTTGGCTACCTGAAAACCTTTGCGGGTATCTCAGGGAGCCAAATGCCAGGTGAGCTCCTGCCCCATCACCAGCACTGTGCAAGGACCACATAAACCCTTTGGACCAGAGACCGCCAGGCACGACCTGATTCTTCCTCCATTCCCCAGCACCAGGGCAGCCCAGACTTCACCCTCCTGCTCCTGCCAGCCCTTGCTGCCCAGGGCCCTGGCACACAGGGGCCATGAGTGCACTGTGAGATATTTCAGCATCACAACAGCTCCGAGGAGCAGCGACATCAACATTCCCAGACTCACGTTTCCCAAAGCAGCTCCCGGGGTTGCAGCACAGGAACAGCCCCAAAACCCCCTGCACAGGCTGCTGTGCGGCACAGCCAGGACACTGAGGGTTAGCCCCAAGCTCCCTCCTTCCCACCCGCTGCAGCTCGTTAATCCCTAATTGCCTCCACCCTGTCCTTATGGAGCCGCCCTGCAGCCCAGGTGCCTCTTGTCACCTCCGCATTGAGCCAGCTCCAAACTGCTGGTCTAGGCTTCGTTTCTGAGTCCATAGGACCTCAGAGGGCTTTAAGAAGGGCCCAGACTGCAGCACGGGGTTGGCTTCACACCCTTCCTGCCCTCCATGATGCGTGTGAGAAAGGAAAACTAGCCCCAAAGCCACCAAGGGTTGTGCGAGCCCAGGGAATGTGCTGGCTCCTGGAGCACAGGAGCATCCCTCGGTGCTGGGTGCTTTGCCAGGGCTGCAGGGTGCTGTTCAATTATCCTCTGTGGTGGCTCAATTGCTTCCAGCAGAGTTCTCTGTCCGGACCTCTGATCTGACAGCATCGATTCCCTAATCACGTTTGTCCACATCCTAATCTCTACATTTACTTTAATGCACATTTCTATCTGTGAAGAACAGCAGGGCCCAGGATGTTTCTCAGAAACACTCCGAGATCCCCAAGCAAGCACCAGACATGGGCACCAGGGACCCACACAGCCTGGATCATCTGTTCAATTCCCTTCTTCTCCTGAAGACCCACATCCAACCTCAGCCTGCTCATTCCACAGCCACGGGCAGCCAAACCCCTGCTCACCCGTGTCCCGAGGCCAGCGAGGCACCTGCAGGGACACAGAGGGATGGCACTGGAGCAATGCTTCGGCAGAGCCACGGCCGAGCTGATGCCTCCTGCTCGGACGGGTGGAAGGACTGCCCCAGGCAGGCCGGGGACGCTCGGGGTCCCTGCACCCCGCATGGGCTCCCGGTCCGGGGCGGGGAGAGGTGGCCTCGGGTGCTTTGAGCAACCGCCGCGGCAGGGATGGAGCTGCCTGGGTTGGGGGAGCAGGCAGGGAAGGGGTGTGACGGGAGGAGGCGGATGGGGAGGCCGAATGCGCGGAGGGGACTCAGACCCGCACAAACCCATCTGCGCTGCGCAGGCTTCCCGGGATCAGGACGTTTCCCCCTCTCCCGCCTCCTGGGCTGAGGAGCTGGCTCTCGTTCCTCCCCCGCCGCGCCGGCACGCAGCGCTTCTGCAGCCGCAGCAGAAACAGCCCCGTTGTGTCCGGTTCGTCCTTCGGCCGCTTCCAGAGCTGGGAACAACGATGGAGCAGTGAGGAAGGGGGGAAACAACCCAAAACCACCAAAACCCAGCGAAACCAAACCCGACCAACGCAGAGCAGACAAAGCTCGAATAAGCCGGGGCCGATCGCGCTCCAGAGCGGAAGCGGCGGGAGGATGGGAGCGGGGAAGAGATTCCAAATCTCAAAACCTGGCATTTTGTTTATGACCAAAACAAACCCCAACCCCCCCCCCAGCCTCTCGCTGCATCCCCGCAGAGATGGCCCCTTGGCTGCTGCTCCCTATGGCAGAGTCCCTGCCCCAGGTTTGACAACCCACGGCTCCTTCTGTCATTCCCACTGGCACCGCCACCCCAGCGCTGGCTTGAACAGGGCACGGGAACACGTCCCCGCCTTGTACCACCGCACTGAGCCCCGGACCAGGCAGCACAAGGGAGGGAGATGAGGATGAGCTGAGGGAGATGTGAAACATCAGCGAGAGGGAGAGCAGTGAGGGCAGGGAAAAGCGAAGGCACTGGCGTTGGAGGAGGGGGTCTGATCCCCAAAATGGGGTGAATAGCGCTGGTCAGAATGGCCACACAGTGCCCAGACTCCTGTGCATGGCACATCCGAAAGGCCACGGCTCCAGAGGAACCTGAAACTGAGCTGCAGGGGAGGGGAGCAGGGGCAACGCTCGAGGTTTTCATCGCAGCTCTTCCTCGACGGGAAAACCGCACGGAAAGGAGGGTCCAGAGCACAAAGTCCCGCACTGTGCCCCAAAACCTGAGTCAAAGCCATCGCCCCCCTGGCTGCCGGGTGCAAGGTGGGTGCACGGGCAGGAAACGGTCCCAGCAGCGGGTGAGGAAGCTGCGGGGCTGGGGCTGCATCCAGCCCAGTCCTGGTTAACACATGTCACAAAACTGAAAGCCAAATGGAGAAGGAAACAGAAGGTGACAGCGAAGATACCGTGACTAACGGGACCTTCCAGGGCTGCTGAGAGGAACTGCCTTCGCCTTGAGGTGGTCGGGGATGTGCTCGAGAGCTGCAGATAGCATGGAAATGCCACCCAGGTGGTTACGAGAATGACGGATAGAGGCAGCCGAGCAGGAACACGTTTGCAGAAGTGACACCCGCTGGGGCTCACACCAGTCCCCGGCCAGGCCGGGTGGTTCCTCCGCTTGCTCCCCCATCAAACTGCTCCCGTACAGCCACAGAACCCTCCCCAAATCCTGCCTTGGACCAGCACCCCCCAAGGGCTTCCTACCCCTGACCAGGGTTTTAAGGCAGGCACAGAGGTGCGTGGCATCAGCACGCCTCTCCCGTTAACAAAAAAATCACCTTTCTGTCCTGCTTTAGCACACTCAAACACCCAAATGCTTTCGCATCGGCACGTTTTCTGCTCTGGTGCATTTATTGCCTTGCACAAAGGAGGAGATGACAGCTCAAGGTGCTCCCAAAACAGGGGGAGGCATCTGTGCTACCCAGCAAAGAGCAGCATCACCCTCTGAGCCCTCCCCGCACCCATGGGGAGGCAAAGAGTGCTCTGGGCAGCTCTTGCAGGATCATCTCCCATGGGATGACTACAGAGGACAGAGACGGGGCATGGCTCAAGGGGCACTTAAGATGAACCCAAGCTTGCATTTCTCTATGGGTCTGAACATCCCCGTGCGCAAACATCAGCTCCTGGGTTTGATCCTCCACAAGGGCTGAGCAAACCCAGCTTGCTCGCAGCCCCACTCAGCTCCTTTCACCAATGTTTCACCATATTAAGCAGCTGAACTGCATCATCCGAGGAGTGTCAAATTGGTTTTAAATGGTTCTAATTATAACCAGGAAGTTTTAAAGCGTGTGGGTGGAAAGGAATGCAGCAGATTAATTTAATAGCAGTTTCCACGGCACAATAGTCCTTCAATTAAGAGTTCTTTCTGGCTGGGTTTTTTTCTCTTTTTTTCTTTTCCCTGGTAATAATAAATGTCACAAGTGAGCATAGACATATTACTTCATCAGATGCTTTGGCATATCTTGCCGCCGAACGCCTTTCGTGCAGAAATAGTAGCTGAAAGGGTAATTTTATAGGGCTTAGCACTCACTTAACACTTTAGAGGCCAAAATCAGGCCTCAGAAGAAACCCAAGAAGCTGCACCTGCTTACATCCATCGGGATCCCACTCAGCAACCACAGAACAACCCCAGGCCTCGTGCAGCAGCAGAGCTTGGCTCTGGTGCGTCAGACACGAGCCCACTGGGAGCATCCCGCTGCCAGCGCACGGGGCTGCGGAGCGCGGGGGGCTCGGCTCTGCACCCCCAAACAGCCCCACTCTGCTCTGTTCGTGTTCCCATTGCTGAGAGCCCGAGCCCTGCGCTGGCTGCGGGGGGAGCGGGAACCCCCGCGGTCAGGGAAGGGGCCGGCTTCCTCCCGGCTCCGGCTTTGAACAGCGTGGGGGTTCCTGGGATCCAGGTGTGGAACGGGAAGCGGCGCGATTCCAAGGGGAGAGGCCGCGAGCCGCATGGGGTGTCCCACAGGACCTGCAGCACCCGGCTCCTTTCCAACGTTCCGACCCCATCACCGACCGTGAGGAGCAGCAACGTGCACCTCATGTGTCCCTGGGAAGGAGACGCTGGGGCTCGGTTCCCTTCTTGGGGCTCCTCTCTTTAAAGCCATCAAACCAGGCTGTGTTTCCAGCCCTCATGCGGCGCACCAAGGCAAGCTCCCGCATCCTCCATCCTCCCCTATCCCCTTCTCTCACCCCGATCTCAGCTGCAGCCAGGCAGGTTCCTCTTTGCAGCTGGAGATTTCCCCTGGCTCTGGCTCCCAGTGCTGTGGAGGGAACCCACCAGCCCTGGCCCTGCCTGGAGTAGCCTTTCCCATTCTTGTTTTCTTCTTTGAAAGGTTTATTCTGGTGGGTAATGAGGGGGGAGACTGCTGGGTTCGGGGAAAGCCACGGAGCAACCCAACCCAGCAGCCAATGATGGGGGAGGATGCAGCGGCCATGGCTGGGAAGAACAACCATTGAGAAGGAAACCTATGGCTGCTGGAGGAGCGGGAGGCTGGGGGGGGGGCGGTCAGGAAATGCCCCAACACCACCGGGCTCCCTGGGGCAGAGGAGGGAGGCAGGCACTGTAATGGGGTCCATGAGGACCGGGACACAGCATCCCCTCATCAGTGCTCACTCAGCCTCACTCACTGCGGCACTTGCTCGCCGTGCCCGGCAAGACCACAGGAGCTTCCCTGCACAGCGCCAAGTGCTGGAAAGCATCAAAAGACTGAATAATATTCCCCAAAATCCGGCTTTGTCTTTGTGATTTGTGTTCGCCTTTGGCCGACGCGATATTGAACAGATGCCTGGAGGGACTTTGGTGCTTAAAAACAACGCACAGGAGGCAAACAGGCAGATTTATTGTTTTACTTCTGTGGTTTTGAGATAGTTTATGGCGCTGGGCTAATAACTCACCAACCAAAATCTCCATTGATCGGGGGAAAGGTTACGTTATCCTCCCTGCACACCCAGAGAGGCGGCTCCCATGCAGGCATCCCTGCCCCGCGGCCCACCGGGGACAAGTCACCAGTGGGATGGCCATGCCCAAGCCCCGTGTCCCACAGCAGGAGGGAAGCAAATCCCTGGAGTCCAGGGCAGCCTCAGGACCCCCATGGTGCTGTGGACTCAATACTGCTCATGCTAGGACGGACAAGCAGGATTGTCCCCCACTGCCCAGCTTGCAGCATCCCTCCCTCCAGCCTCCTTCTCCCTCCTAATTGCAACAGCGGGACCACAGGTCCCATCCTTCCCCATTATTGACAGTTAATGAATTGCCACTTGTCACATTCCCCCGGGGAAGCATCCACCCCCAGCAATCGATCCCTGCTGCCGCTGGGTTTTGGGAGCCTCGAAGGCGTCCCCATCCCATTGGGCTGATGAAGAACCAGTGGGGCACCTCCCAGAACGCCTGTGCATGGGATGCAGCACCAGGTCCTTGGGGTGGCACAAGGGCCTGGCAAGGGGGAAGCACAGCGGTGAGGGCCCCGTGCCGCTCTCCCACCTCATGCTGGTGTTTCTGTGATATACGCTGTAAATCTGCTTCATTTGCAATTCACAGCTAATGACTGAGGTGCTCTCATCCAGGAAACGCTGCGAGGTTCCGGCTCTTAAGGGCAAGGCTGTCACTGGCCAGGAGCTGGTGAGCTGTGGAGAGATGCCCCAAAAGCTGCTCCAAAAGCAACATCAACCCCTCAAGAAGCCCATCATTTATCGGCTGTTGGGGCTGTGCATCCCAAACCATCCACCCCGCGTCCCCTGGCCCTTCATCCCAGTTCAAGCCATGATCCCAGACCAGTGGGCTGAACCATGGACAGGGAAGGCTTGGGCAAAGCTTCCCACAGGCCCTCCTTTGGCTGCATCATGGGGACTCTCCACATGGTCCCAGGGGAAGGTGGGGGGAGTTTTCCATCGTGTCCACTGCTCGCTGCTGGCATTAAAGGAGAACCATTGCCATCATTTGAACTATATGATCAGGAGCCTAATTCAATACAATCAGGCTCATTGTTTGAGGGTTGAGCATTTAGCTGAAACCCTAAGCCAGCCCTGCAGTAATTTGGCTGGGGAGGAATTGATTTTGACCATCAGCACTTTCTCATTTTCAATAGAGTAGGGATGTAACCAGGTTAATTTCTGTTAAGCACATTACCCAGGTACTTTTTGCTCTCCAGCCCAATGATTATGTGTCTGATCTGAAAGATTATAATTGCAACCCAACAGGACACAAGCACCAATCTGTGATTGAAAGGAACCGGACTCTAAGAAAACCGGTTTCTTTTCTGCCTAAACCCCAAACAATCTTCATGTTTCCCCTCTTCCCAAATTCCTCTATGGCAAATGACTACATGCAGTAAAGCAATGTGTTAGATCTGCTCCAATGAGGAAACATACTCTGATTAACCTTATCTTCCAACACACCAGTGTCACCCTTCTGGATTAATGCAGTTATTGCAAGTTTGATTTGGTCCTACCCAACTTTTAGCTCTATTTTCTTCTTCTTTACCCAAAGCAGTGCTTCTGCCTGTGAAGGGCTTCCCCCCGTTGTCGACGCCAGCACCCCACCCGTGCCAGCATGGACACACCAGCATCCCAGGCGCTGCCTCTTTTCCTGCCCTCAGTTTTCACCCTGGGGACAAAGGAGATTTGACTTCGGGTCTGCGATTCCCAGCCATCGGCACTCCAGCGGCCCAGCCGTGCAGTGGGAGCACACTGAACCCACCCTGTCTGTGCCACCCAGGCTCTCCCCTCTGCCTGCCCCACACCCAGAGGTGGGGAAGGGTCCCCCCGCTGAGGCTGGACGTGCAGGGGCCGGGGCCGGGGCCGGGGCCGGGCTGAGCGCCTTGCCTCCAGCCTCTGCCTGTGCGTTATTACCGCCGGTCGTCAGAGCCTCCTTCCGCTCCTAAAGCACCTTTCAGCACGAAACAGGATGGAGCGCGGCAGCTGCTGAACAGCACCGAGCTGCGCCGCGCAGGCAGCGCCGGGCAGGAAGTGAAGCAGCTCCCGCAGCTGCTGGGACCGCGCAGGAGAGCAGAGCTCACGCCACAGCGTGCCGGGGCCTTATCGCATCCCCGGCACGCTCCCGGCTGCCTCTGACACGCAACGAGCCCATGTGGTGGGACGCAAGGGATGGCTCCGGTGGGACACGCGGCGCTGGGGAGGCTCCCAGGGCAGAGACGTCCCTGCCTGCAGCAGCGCATCACAGCCGCGCCTGCAGCACCCAGCGCAGGGACCCATCCAGTGCGGCTCTGACCCGCACCAGTGGGGTTGTGGCACTGCACATCCAAACCACAGCACTGCACAGCCAGACCATGGCAGTGCACATCCAAACCACAGCACTGCACACCCAGACCATGGCACTGCACACCCAGACCACAGCACTGCACAAACAAACCATGGCAGTGCACACCCAAACCATGGCA
>NDXB01021039.1:0-26875 GCA_002631895.1 Agapornis roseicollis
AGGTACCTCCAGCAGTCAGGCAGGGCTCACTTTGGGGTGGATGGAGGCTCCCTTCTCTTGTAAAACAACGAATGAAAAAGGTGAGCTTTGCCATAGCTCCTAATGTGCACGATTTTACAGCTGCTTCCTTTTGAGTGCCTGTCTGGGTGAGGAGGAAGGCAGAGGCAGGGCTTGCTCCATGGTTCATCAGCCCTGCAGAAGGACATGGCTCCTCCATTGCTCAGGCTGTGCTTTCACACTGCAGGAAGACATTTGTGCTGTTCACCAGAGCTCCCTCAAGGGCCACTAGAGCAGCCGCCCTGGCCAGAGCGGTGCCTGTCACAGGGTGGTTATGGAGACCCAGCTCTGCCTGCAGCCTGGCTCCACAAGCCCTTGGAGAGCTCGGTAAAGCCGGAGTCCCTGCCCGGTGCCGTCACCGCAAGCAATCAGGCTGAGGAAATGGAGGCCCAGAGCCATCAGCTGGGCCGCAGGCTGTGCCTTTCGCCTCAGCACTTGGACTGTGGTTCAGAGCACACGGGCCCCTCCAGCTTTATTCTCAGCTTGGTCTTGTCACCCGACCCTGAAGGGGCAGACACGTTCTTTTAGGGATCCTTGGCAGAAACACGGTGGCTTCATTGCCGGAGGGCACCGGGGGCAGGAGTGCAGCAGCTCCCGTCAGTCCCACGGGGCTCAGCCGGGGCCGAGGCCCCATTGCCACGGGGGGGCACCATGGAGCCGCCGAGGTGTTTCCTCCTCTGGGAGCCTGCTCTCTGCAGACCAGCACCTGGTCTCACCTAGAAATGGTGCTTCTGAAGCTGCTGGAACTGCCTGGCCCACGGATTTTGATGGAGTCACAGCAGCTGGGTCAAAGCCCATCCTGTTGGGTCAGCCGGTCTCATGGGACAGAACAAAGACAGGTGGAATGGGCCAAAGAAGGCCTGGAAATGCTAGGGACATAGCGCTGAACAAAAAGACCCTGAGCTGACAGCAGCAGTCACTAGTGGCGTGTCCTTTGGGAAAGGTGGTATCTAAGAACTTTGCAGGGCACAGTGAGACCAGACTTAAAAGTAGCTCTGGAAAACTGGAGTAAGCATCCTCTTATTTTCAGAAGGAAATTTAATGAAGGTAAACAAAGTACTTTTGGAGGATGAAATCAGACAGGGAAATGCATGGGCTTTGTCATCTGAGATAGGGAGAATAGGAATCGGGGCACCATTTTATCCAACTTGCCAATGTCAAACAGTTGCAAAAATAGTTCACCTTATTGCTGCAAATATTGGTATAAGTATCCTTTCTGTACTGCTGGATGTGAATGCTTTCCTCAGCAATGGCTAATCTCAGTGGTAGTCTATAGTATCCCTAATAGAGCCTAATTTGTAGGTGTCTTCTGAAAAATAAATATCATTTTAAGGGTAAGGAGGAAAGGAGACAGAATGACAAATATGAATATTGTGACGTAGAAAAAAGGTATGGATAGAGCTTCGTATTTTAAGTTACGAGACAATAAAAGTAAAGACTTGGTACAAGAGTATGAAAATAGTTTTTTCAAATGAACAAGATTTTCAGTAAGGAACATTGAAGTTTATATTGCCAGGACTGTAACTGTTTCATTTGAAGTGAAAAGGACTCGGAGTAAATATTAAGGAAATATTTGAATGAGGAAAAAGTGTATGGTAGAACAGAAGATGTATAATATTTCATCGTCTCCTTTACTCTATGCTTTTAAGTCTCTGTTTTAGACATGCATCTCTGATATGGATGGTATCATATGCACTTTTAAGGAAAAATAGCAACAGCTTTCATGCAACTGAAAGTGTGATGCTCATCATGTCTATTTTTATGTTTAATTTCATAGTCAGCTACTGATCTTGCCTAGGAAAAGTGCTAAGGTGCTAGAATTTCTGAGAAGGTGTATATACCCCCCTTTGCCTCTTACCTAGCAAACTTCTGTAGATGTGTTAATACCTGAAATTTTATTTTTATCTATTAAAAACTCCTTTTCCCTGTTGGAAAGAGTTCCCATTTTAAGGTTCTGTTTCTTTGCTTCCCTGAAAAACAAGTTTTGTTTGTGGAATACACTCTAAAGTGTACATTTGATTGATAAATTTATATGGAATTAAACTTTCAAAATGGATTAATTAAAATTATTTCTTAATTCTTTAATATATCAATTTAATAATGTAAAGTAAGTTAATTGAATTTAAATGATTATATTTAAATTTATACTTACTATGTACTTTAGGTTATATATATAGGGTGAATAATTTGCCTTCAAGATACATTGTAATCACCCTTCAAAAATGAGAACTCTTTGTTATGACACTGTTTTTAGGAATTCTTTAACTTGTGGCAAAATCCCTCTCTAGTGATGTAATATGATTTTTAGCAATGTGGTAACCTAAACAGGACACATCGCATATAGCTGGAACATAAAGAAAAGACAGTTGTATTGTCAGGTTTTCTTTCATGCTGAATTAAGAGCACTCCTCGCTTGAGGAGGCCATAAATTATGACAATCACCAGGATGCAAATAGCATATCAGGGGGAGGGAAACCAAGGATTCCTTCCTCTTGGTTATTTATTGCCTAACATATTGCTTCAAAGTGGCTGTAAAGGACAGTATTGAAGAGAAAGTTTAAAACAGAAACACTGCATATGTTCAACAGAACTGCTGCCCCACGGCAGAGGACCTCAGATCCTCTGTGAACTCCTAGACTAGAGGGACATTGTTATCTCCAGGCTATCTGGTGGCATGTCACCATCATTGTCTCCTGCTGGAGCTGTTCTGCCTTACACAACTGATTTGCCCTTCAAGAGGAGCAGGGGCTTGTATCTTTCCCTTGCCATCTCAGAAAGATGCAGAGAGAAATTATGGAAACAGGCTGACACCAAGGAAATCTGTCTGCTAATTTTACATAGGCTGTGGTAGAGTCTCTGAAGTGACAGGAGCCATAGTGTTTGGGAAAAAAAATGTCCCTTGAAATGCTACAAGAAGAAAATCCTGTTGTAGTCTAAATATGTACTGCAGATTAAGTGTAGCATAGTCTAACTTAGCATCTGCGAGATTCTCTCTGCAGTTAAATCACTATTTTTACTTCCTCAAATATGTGATGATATGAAATTTTGGATAAAGTGCAAAGAAGATATATTATTTCTAGCAGTCTAAGATAATAATAAAGAGAATTCAATTGCATACAGGAATGTTTGCTTTCTATGAGTTAGCCTTTGTAGAGTATGACAGTAAACTGCCGTATGTCCAGGGAACAGTTCATGGGTTCAAAAAGTGTTTGGAGAAATTAATCAGCTAAAAATCCATCATGAGCTTTTAAATACTCAGGTACAGTGTCCTGCCCAGGGATTCCATAAATACAAATTACGGAGTATTCAGAGAAGTGCTGCTCTACATTGCCTTAGGCAAGAAGACACTCCTTCCTGGGCATCACTTTCAAAGATGTGGACCTTTGTTCTCGTAAGTACAGCTTATTTTAGGTTATGCTACAGTTGCCTGCAGGGATTAATGCCGTGCTCTCTCCTTACTTTCTTTTTCTTCCCCTTCCTTCCTCCTCTTCTGCCTGCTTGCTCTTTCAATTACCTTTTTCTACCCAAGTGGTCGCACAGCTTGCCCACCCCACTCACCTGCTGTGTAACAGGAGACCCTCAGCTGCTTTGATGGGTAATAGACAGGGCATCCTGAATGTCATCTCCTTGGCCAGAGTTTACTGCCCAGATCTTTAGCACTGATGTTAGCTGTGGAGACAGAAGGAGTGTGAGTAATGGGGCACCTATGGTGGGTGCACATTTGAAAGCTGCCCATCCTCTAATCCTGGGCTGTGGGTTTTATTTGACTCTCATGTTCAGTTAACTCATGCTGAGAACTTCCAAGAATACACTGAGAAACTACTTAGAAACAAATTAGTCATCAAAGTTCCCCCTAGGACGGATGCACTTACTTTCCTTGCCATGCAGTGAAGGTAAACCCCAACTGTATTAAGATCTCCAGATTTAGTTTCTGAATAGAGCAGAGGCGACAGGGGATAGCATAGAATCATAGATAGCCCTGTTCTGACTAGCCAGTGACATCAGCTTGTTTTCCCAAGTGCTCACATGTAGACCCTGCATTTTTGCTTACATGTGCCATGGGTAGTGCACACTATTTTAAAACCAGCAGGTTTCAGGTCTCAGTAGCTATAATCCTCAGTAGTTCTTCCTGGGGCATCACTTACAGCTTCCAGCAATTCTCTCAGCCTATTCTTTCAGCTGCATTTATCAGAAATGTTAGGTTAATGGCACATTTCCTAAGCAGTGACACATCAAAAATATGGACTGAGCACGTTCTGCACATAACGTTGAAAGCATGCACCTTCACAAGTCTACACTGAATCGATAAAGAAATTTCCAATATGGAAAATGTGCTCTTACCCTCTCTAGAGTTCAGTGTCCAGCCACATCCTAGCAGAAGTATAGGGATGAACAGTTTTGCTACAGAGCAGTGTTCTGACATTTCTGCTTGTCTTGTGCTCACATTCCTGTGAGCTCTCATTTTACACAGGGGCCAGCAAAGGCTGGGCATTCTTTGTCAGACTGTCCATGGTAGCCTTAGAGAGAACTGATCTGTCTGGATAGGTCCTACCATAACGACAGCATGGCCAACAGCAGCGCTTGAAGGCTAAAAATCCTGCAACGAGCAAAATCATGAGAAAGTCAGGGAAATTCAGACTCCATCCTGTATCTTTGTTCTTTCTAGAAGAGTCATAAGCGTAGCTTTCTTCCACAGCATTTTGGTATCTCTCAGGTCTGTCCCTGTCTCAGCCTCTGCTGTTACAGAGTGTTGGTGGTTTGGTTTTTGTAGATTTTTTCACCTGGAAAGTGCTATATGTTAATGTACTTATTCCAGAATAGAAATGATGCCATACATTCTGGGGTTGATGCTCTTCTATTCCGTATGAGTTATAGAATCTGGAAAGAAGCAGCATAACACCAGAAAGTGATCGTTTAGTAGCTAGGTACCATATTGCCATACATGGTTTTCTTTCTGTCTGTAATACTTTACAAGTATCTGCATCATGCTCTAGTCTCCAGCCTGGGTTCCACTTTGCACTATTTCCTCAGCATCTGGTCTATGCAGATTTATGAATATGGATGGAATTAGACCTTTTCCTCCCGAACAACAGCCCACCTAAACACTTCAAGCACTGGTAAATGCATACAGTTACTCATCGGTAATCTCTGCAGCACAGATCCTTTGTTCACGGAATTCAGATTGCACAGTGCTCCCTGTGGCTTCTGTATAACACGGATAATCTGATATATCTCTTCACCTAGAAATCTTGCCCTGTCTGATAAGTGAGAGTTGAATGCTCATCTCACCATAGGCTACAATGTAGACAATAGGGAAAAAGTCCTAAATTTGGAATTTTGAGCTTCTCAGCTAAGATTCTCAGGATGATGAAAGGAATCTTAAATATGCTGCTGGAGGTGTGATTTAACAGAAAAGTCTGTTAAAGCTGATCAAAGATCTCGTTGCCTACTAGAGAACTATGAATTACCTAACTCAAACCTAACAGAGCAACCTACAAATAAATAAAAGCACATACTTTCATAGATGTATGTTTATGTGAATAAACTCTCTCCACTTCTGCAGGGGATAAGAATCTAATACCATTGGTGACAATCTTCAGGAAAAGCAGCATGGAAGAGATGGGCAAGCTCAGTGCAAAGGAGGGAACTACTTATCTTTTGGAAAAGCACCCTCCATTTGGTGGGGAGATTCTATGGATTGGAATATTCTGTTTTGATATCTGCCAACTGGATGCACACCTGACAAAATACCTATGAAATCCGTGGTGTAGCTGGTCTAGAATGGCTGAATTGTTAAAGGACCTAATGAGAGTAACAAAGATACTGAATGCTATTGTGAGGGTGACCTTGATGTGCTCCTTCAAAGGCTCAGCTCAGCTACCTTCCTGTACTGGAATTCACTGCTGTCAAAGTTACAATTTATACCACACATACTGAGACCCAAGAGGGTACCTTCTAGAACTTTGCTGGTTGATTCCCAGATGGTCCAGCTGGGTTCGCTTCTCTCTAGGCAGAAGACCAATGGGCCTGAAAATGGAGGCTGGAGGCTTGCAATCATGCTTCTTTTCCAGTTATTACAACTGGCCAGGAGGTCCAGGTCACTTTGGTCAATGGTTGAAGGAGTGGAGGCCTGAAGGTGGTTCTGTGACATGGAGATACTGCTCCTGGATTATCTCTCTAACCAGGTAGGTTATAAGACTGCTGCTCCCACTGCTCTGAGAAGCGGAGCAGAGAGTGAGGTTTCCATTGGGCCATAAACTCAAGTGCCCTTAATGATGCTCGACTTTCACTCTTCACCTACCATCATGCACCACCCTCTTTCTCCCCAGCTCATGCTCACTGAACAAAAGGGAATGGAAATCACATTGTGGGGACTTACAGAAAGTGGGATGGGATCACTTTTCAGCAATCTTGGATGGCATCACTCCAGCACTTTGCCCACACCATGTGTCTGTGCAGGACCATCTGTATCCAGGGATATCTCTCATTCTGCCTCTTTTAACTGTGCTGTGATTTGCTTCTAGTCCCAGTGGGCTCCAGACCCTATAGGGATTGAAACAGAAGTGGCAGGATGTCAATGGCTGGATCCATTTCCCTCTTTGTTTTTCATAAGGGCATAGCTGCCTTTTTCAGCAGATACCTGTTCCCAAGGACATGTAGTGTCTCAGTTGTCCCATGCTTGGACAGAGGAAATTGGCCAGTTTTCTGTGGCCTAACTCATTGAGAACCATGGAGCTAAATGTGTTTGGAGTCTGGATCTGGTAAGTCAAATTACAGAGTACTCTTTGCAAGAAGCTGGAATGCCTAATAGGCCATGTAACAAAAATTAATCACTTTGTGGGATTAATAATCCCTATGAACTAAAACAGATCCAAAGCAGTTGGTGTGTATCCCAGAGTTTATTCCAAGATACCCGAGTGTCCATATGACCAGGATTTTTAAATCTATGAAAGAAAAATCTTCAAGTTAGTTTGCCTGCAAGTATGAATTAATATAATCTTTATCTTTCATAAAGACCATGTGGGGGAATGGGTAAAAGTTTAGATGTTGTTTTCTTCTCTCCCTCCTTTTTTCTCTCTTCTCTCTATTGTTTTCTTCTCTTGTTTTCTTCTTTCTTTTTCTAGCCCCTCCAGGTCTCTTCCATAGGGTAAGGTTGGTTTCCTTTTGAAAACTGCTGGCAGCTAATGCTCCATTTTTGTGAGCAGTGTGCATGCACCCAGTGCTGCAGTTTACAGTTTTCCCTCTATACCACTGTTTCATGTTACCTATTAAAATCTTCAGGGGAGAAGCTTCAGCTTGATACTTAATTTTAGCTGGTGTGAAAACAGGCAAGTGCTAATTGGCTGAGACCCAAGCCAAGGGTTATGCAGTACAGATGCAACCAGACAACTCTGGTGGTCACAAGCACTGAAGGTTGGCTGCAAGGCATCCTGTACCATTTTGCCTGATACCAGAGACTGCACTCAGGAGCAGATTTATTTAGCATTACAGATGCAGTCTTTGTAGTTAAATATAAATGCCTTCAAAGAAGCAAGCAGGTTTATGAAGTAAGACTTCACTTCACAAATACCTATGAAAGGCTATTGATTTTTTCCTGTCTCTTTTAATTTCATTCTGTATTATAATTTCTACTGATTTGTCCAGTATAGTCATCAGCCTCACCATACTGTATATCCCTTGATTTTCCCGTAAACCCCTTTAATACCATGGGATTACATTGGTCACCTGCCAGTCCTGTAATATCAAAATGGATTTTTAAGTAGGAGCTTGCATACCATGGAAGCTTGGCAACTTCATCTTTGAGTTCCTCTAGCCTTTTGGACATCTTATTTGAGAAATAAGAAAGAAAGAAAGGGCTCTTTGCTATGAGACTACTAACCTGGTGACAAGGGTGTAAAATCAGCTTCATTATGGGAACAAGAAGTTGCAGAGGAATGGCTGCAAATGTAGGAAGTTTGCAAGGGAGAAGGGGAACATGGTCAGCATCACGGGGATTTGGTGGAATAGTATGCACTACTAGAACATGGTGATAGGAGAATATGGATTGTTTAGGAGCAATAGACAGGGAAGATGAGGAGGATTTATGCTTTATGTCAAAGTGCTGCTTTCTTGTGCAAAGCTCCAGAGTGAATCTGTTAGAGATGAGAGGAAAATGAGGGATATTGTGATGTGGTCTGTTGTAGACCACCCAACCAAGACAACGTAGTGAAGGAATATTTCTACAGCTTTAGAAAGGCAGAAGTTCCTCAGCCTTTGTGAGTATTTCAGACATCTGGACATTTGCTAGGAGGGCAACAGCACCGGGAAGCTGATGCCCAAAGTTCTTAGACTGTGCTAATGACAATATCCTAGTGTAAATACTGGATGGGCAGTGCTGAGTATTGGAAGCAGGGTTAAATATGATCCCAGATGACAGCTCAGGCTGTAGCAACCACATGATGACTGAGTGAAGGATCTAGTGGAAAGCTGAGGAGGTAAGCAACAGAATTAACACTCTACAGTTCATAAGACTGGAATTTGTTGTATTCAGGGAACTGCTAGTTAGAACACACTTGGCAGCAGCTGTGAAAGAGAACACTGCTCAGGAGAGATGGTTAGGGTTTTAAGGAAAATTATGGACACCTCAGAAACAAACTACCTTGTTCTGCAGGAAGACTGGGATTTTGATCTTAGCTAAGCAGCAAACTTCTTGAACTAAACCACAGAAATGTATAAGAGGTTCAGGCAAGTACTGGTAACAAAAATAGGAATATAAAACAATGCTTGGGCACTTAGAGACATTAAGCATAAGGGTCCTGCATGAATGATGCAGAAGGGAGTTCAAAGAAAATATCTGTCTACTGCTGAATGTGGAAGACCACCTCCTGAGAGATGATACAGAAAGCACTTAAGTATGTAGCACATTTTCTGCATCAGTCTTTATAGATAAACTTGTCCCCAGGCATCTGCATCTTCCAATGGAGCTTGAGAAGGAAAGGGGTAGCCAACAGTGAGTAAGTCCTAACCAGTTACCTAATAAAGCTGTAATTACTAATAGGAGCTGGATGTATTCATACCTATGGGGTGGGTGTGTCTCATTAAAGGATGTTAAAGGAGTTAATTGCAAGGCCTGTGTTTATCATTAGTGAAAAATGATGACACACAGGGAAGGTCCCGTGTGACTAGGCAAAGGCTAATGTTATGCACGTTTTTTAACAAAAGCACTGAAACTGTAAGCTGCTCAGTTTCACTTCAGTTATTTAAAAGACTGTAGTGACAGGACAAGGGGTAACGGGTTCAAACTGAAACAGGAGAGGTTTAGATTGGATCTAAGGAAGAAATTCTTTGCTGTGAGGGTGCTGAGGCACTGGAATGGGTTGGCCAGGGAGGTTGTGAGTGCTCCATCCCTGGCAGTGTTCAAGGCTAGGTTGGATGAAGCCTTGGGTGGCATGGTTTAGTGTGAGGTGTCCCTGTTTATGGCAGGGGGGTTGGAACTAGATGATCTTAAGGTCCTTTCCAACCCGAACTATTCTATGATTCTATGAATATGTTGTTGGCATTTATTGCTAAGGACGTGACGGACTAGATGATAACTGAAAGCAGCCAACATGTATTTAACAGGGAAAGTAATCATACTTGATTAACCTGACTGGCTTCTATGATGAAGTGACTGTTTTCTTTTATCAGTTCTTTTCTGACAATCTTTGACCTGGACCTCTACTATGGTATCATTAACTGGTCCTCAGTCTATTAAAACTTAACCACATCCCCTTGGTTCCTTATTTGTATGTGCTTTTAAACACAATCATATAGGATTTGGGGGGCTATTGTAACTCCTCCGAGGATGTTATATATGTTCCACAGATTAATCCTTAAACATCTTTACTTTTAACTATGTCCAAGTCTGTATTTCAACCAGATAAGCCAACACTGCTTTTCCTTTATACTCTAACTAGAGGTGTCATGAAGCATTTGTTGCCAGTGTCTGCAAATACAGTTTGGTACTACAATCTAAAATAACACTTGCCCATTTATGTGGAGTAGTAGTGGGGTCTCCTCTTAGTGCCACATTCATTGCTCTAGCACTCTGCTATTCCTCTCAATTGCAGTTGGTGTTACTGTCCTGAGAGGACAGCTGTTAAGAAATGAGGAGAGACTTCTGAAAGGCCTGATGCAGGAAGTTTGAGGGACCTGAATTCCCTGAACAGCATAAGCATGGAAAAACATTAACACAGGACTTCAGTGCTGGACATGTCAAGAGCTAAAAGGAATTCAGATTGACAATTTCCACTTCTCTTGAGTATAGTCTGTTTGGTATGAATTTGCTATTCAACCAAAAAGGAAGATAAGGGAGTGTATATTCCCAACATCTTTCTCCAAGAATCTGTGAGTGGCAGGTGGACGTAGAGGGAAATTTGGCAAGCCTCTGTTCCTCTATAATGGATCATTCTGTGAAGGTTGGGTGACTGAATCGGATATCAAATGCCTTGTACACTGCTGTTTTGCACTGAACAAGAATTCAAAATTACCATGCTAGTCCTTTGGTAATGGGCATCTCTTGTTTCTAATCTATGTGAAAATATTAGCCTTCTGAGAGATTCAACTATCTCTGTACCTTGTGTAGTAAGCTCTGGGTTTGGATTCCAGTCTGGGGCCCAAAATGTGGGTGCTGTAATGCCAGAGCACTCTTAGAAGGGGCTTCTACAGCACAGGGAATCATCAATGCTGTATATTAAACTGGACACCAGACATGGTTTTTCTAACTCTTTCCTGTATCATTTGCTAAGCTATTTTAATGATTAAAATGTAAATGACCAGGAGAAGCATGTGTTTAGACATGTGCTTAGATATGGAGAATCTGAAGAGGTTTAAGTCCTTACAACCTTTCCTAAAACTAGATCAACTTGGACTACCAGCAAATCTCCTTTTCCCAATCCATGAGCTGGATTGGGAAAAGGAGCCGTAGGACTGGCTGCTACCTCTGATGCTTTGGTACAAAGCTTTCTGGGACTGTGAATGTGTAAATATGTATATTTTGATGGCAAGGCAGTGCTAGATTGAGGATTTCTCAGAATGCATAGTATCTAGAACTATATGCTGAGGTGATATTTGTGATATTGTATGTACAAACATGGCAGGGTGAGCCATGTTGCTTTCGGGAGTTATAGGTAAGGAAAGGCTATTGATGCCTCTGGAACTTCAGATTTGACAGAGGAAACTAGCTACTTATGCAGACAATATAGGAGCAAACATAGGTCAAATGCAAGTAATAGGAGTGTGAACAGTGAGAAAGCAGTTTCTGGGAAATCACTTTTTACATGAAATTTGCACAAACCTATCTATTATCTATGCGTGCACAAGTATGTATTTTAATTTGATACCTCAGAAGTCAGCTCAGGATCCTATTCAAGAGCTGTGTTTCAAAGCAGAGTCTCTCATTCCTTCGGTTCAGGCTTCCAACTTGCTGTATTTCAAACTCCTTCAGCTGTTGAGAGTGTCCCACACAGAAACCTCAGCTGTATTACATTTTGACATCTACTTTTTAGAAAATACACACTGAAATGTGTCTCAAAACCAACTGTTTGCTGGTTTTTGACATACTTCTCCTGTTTTTCTCAATGCATGTGTTTTCAAAGCATCACAAACATTATCACCACCATTGCATGACTGAAAAGTTGTGGTATAAGCATACCCAGGAAACTCCCATGGGCCAATCAGCAAATCACTGAGAATAAGTCCCTGCATCCAAGTTCCCTAAGTGCCTTGAGTAGTCTAGATTCTCTTCTTAACACTCTCGGCAAATTATTTATAGATGTATTCACACAGTTAAGATATAAAAATGTTCTAATTATATCATTCAAATCAAATGACAATTATGCCCTTAGTTTGCCAGACAATGCTTTGCCAAAGAAGGTTTGCCAGAAATGTTTTGACCGAAGAAAGAGGGAGCATCTGCAGCATCTGCAGATGAGACACTATAAAATCTCCCAGAGACAAGTCTGACCTGTTTCCAAGGAAGGCTCCAAGGTAAGTGCATGGATTTTTTTGAGCTTAAAGAAAGAGAACAAAGCCTTTGCAATTCCCCGTTCCATTTCTTCTGCCTCTTGCGGCCATTCCCATGAGGGAGTGCCCATGCAAACAAAACTTTTTAATATCATTTTAATGCATGTCTGATCTTCAGCCCATGATTTGTCTCTGGAATTCCATGCAGCATCAAAAAACAGTTGCCATTCCTATTTTACAGAGTTGGCCAGTTTCCAGGATACAAAGCTTCTCCAAAGGTAATACCTAGAATAATGCATTCCCAGACTGCAGGAATATTATACAGAAAGTTATAAAGCTGCATGAGTTATTTTCATAAATCTGCTTATTTCTGCTGACTTTAGTATAGACAAGACTGTTGAAAATAGGGAAGATCTGAAAAGTGAAGTAATTTTGAATTTTGAGCACATAAGGTAATACTTTTAACAAGAAAATACTCTGTTGAAGATGCATCACTGATAATTAAGGAACAGAACAAACACGGATTTCCTCTGGCTGTAGATCCCTTTATGTGAAGACTTCAAATCTGGGCAGAATTCATAACATTACAAAAATGTAGTAAATATTCAAAAGAATTTCTGCTCATTGTTCCGAGGTCTGTGTGGTTTAGATGAGTAAGTCTTACTCATTGGTGGGACTAAGGTAATTTTAAGTTCAAATCAAAGTGGATCTCAGTGGTTGCTTCTAAGAGAGTTTCTGGGAGAGTTTCTGAAAGAGCACTTCATTAGCCTAAGAGCAGGGAGTTTTCTCACTTATATGGATTATATTATTTTTGACATTGATCCATAACCTTGTTTTCCCCACAAGACGCATCTGTTGTTGTGCCTTCACTAAAGTGCAGACATGGCCTCCGGAGATGCTGAGATGGCCGTCTTCGGGGAGGCAGCTCCTTATCTCCGAAAGTCAGAGAAGGAGAGAATTGCTGCCCAGAACAAGCCTTTTGATGCCAAAACATCGGTCTTTGTGGCCCACCCTAAAGAATCCTTTGTGAAAGGGACAATCCAGAGCAAAGAAGGAGGGAAGGTCACTGTCAAGTCTGAAGGTGGAGAAGTGAGTAAGACAAGGCTGAAAGACACCATTTGATTCTTACTCTCAGCTCTTAGCTGACATACATGCATCTCCTTCCTCCTCTGACAGACCCTGACTGTGAAGGACGATCAGATCTTTCCCATGAACCCTCCCAAGTACGATAAAATCGAGGACATGGCCATGATGACCCACCTCCATGAACCCGCTGTGCTGTACAACCTCAAAGAGCGTTACGCAGCCTGGATGATCTACGTAAGTACCAGCAGCAGTCTTCCTCTGGGTAGCTGGGAGGAACTGCTCTGCCAGCCTAAGTGGAAGCCAACGTGCTGTCTCCCTTCCCCACAGACCTACTCGGGTCTCTTCTGCGTCACCGTCAACCCCTACAAGTGGCTGCCGGTGTACAACCCGGAGGTGGTGTTGGCCTACCGAGGCAAGAAGCGCCAGGAGGCCCCTCCACACATCTTCTCCATCTCTGACAACGCCTATCAGTTTATGCTGACTGGTGAGTGCTCGATTTCTTTTGACTATCTCTATCTGTAGAGGGAAATTCTCTGGAAATATGATTCAACACTTAAAATACAGTGTGTGTGATAAGAATGGAAGATTAATGCACTTAACTGGAATGGTCTGTTTGAGCTGAGTGTCTGTTCCCATTAGAATCAATAAAGACTTGGACCTAATGAAAACAATCCAGAAGGAGGAAATTTACTGGAAGGAAGTCATCTATTTTATGGTGTAGAATTTACTGACTGTAAGGGGATCATACATATATGCATAAGTTTATATATTGTAATCACTAAACTAATGTCAGCTGTAGACTACAAAGTACAATTTTATCACACCTATCCTATAAATGATGTGTATACATTCAATTCAAATTTACAAGTATCAGTGCTAACAAGTAAAACAGTATCTCTGCATTGAACAGGTACATAAGCTTAATAAGATTAGCATGCAAATGGAATTCATGATGGAAAAGATGACCAGGTGGCCTATAGTATATGCAGCCCTTAATGATCTATGTAGCTCCTACACTGATCTATGCAACTGTAAATCAGTTGTACCTTATAGTCAAAAGTAAACTTCAGAAAAAAAGTCAAGCTTTTATTAATTAAACTGAATGGCTTAAAAAAAAATCTCCTTTCCTTTATTCCTTCTACTTCTTATTTTCTCTTTCTTGTGTGTGTACTGAAATCAAAGTTGTGCAGGATTTTAGACCTTGTATTCTTGATCTTTTGTTACAAAGTAGGAAATAGATCCAGGATACAAAAAGGAAAATTTAATCTTCTCTATGTATGATCTTGGGAATAGAGAATTTCTGTAGATATAGGGGTAAAAAAACATCAAAGATCTGTAAGATCACTCAGGAAAGTTTTGGTTTTAGTTTCAGAAGAATCCACATGCTGTTAAAGCCCAACCTCACTATTTGTGTTACATTTATATACAGTATAAGAATGAAATAGGTAGCCTAATAAGTCAATATCTTGAAAGGCAGTAAGCTACAAAAGCTGTTCTGAAGTGATGTCCTAATTGATTCAGTTGATAACATCTGAAGTAGGTGGGAGTATCAAAAGTGCCCACTAGAATGACTGGGGCTTTTCACTGTCTTTTGTTCCTGCATTCTCTGGAAGTTTTACTTAGGATTTTTCTCTTAGTTTCTGAGCTTTTTCTTGTTCATGACCACTAGGAAAAGTTTTCTTATCTCTGTCTTTTCACAGATCGCGAGAACCAGTCAATCCTGATCACGTATGTAAACTGCTCTGATCCCTGTGGGGCCCGGTGCTAGGGACCTGCCTGACCACACACTCTCTGCTTCTCTTTCTTGCACAGTGGAGAATCCGGAGCAGGGAAGACTGTGAACACAAAGCGTGTCATCCAGTACTTTGCAACAATTGCAGCAAGTGGGGAGAAGAAGAAGGAAGATCAGCCAGGCAAAATGCAGGTGAGTCAGGAAGAAGAGACCCAACACTTGGCGTGTGACTGTGATGCCNAAGACTGTGAACACAAAGCGTGTCATCCAGTACTTTGCAACAATTGCAGCGAGTGGTGACAGGAAGAAGAATGATCAGCCAGGCAAAATGCAGGTGAGTCAAGAACAACAGATTGAACATTTGGCATGTAACTGTTGTGTCAACTAAATTCTGTAACTGAACAATTATCATTCTGCAGGGAACGCTTGAGGATCAAATCATCAGCGCCAACCCACTGCTGGAGGCCTTTGGAAATGCCAAGACTGTGAGGAACGACAATTCCTCGCGCTTCGTAAGTTGTTGCTTTGGACAAAATCCCTCCTCATTCTAACAGTAGTGATGGGCTAGTGGTAGTCTCACATAAGGAGATGAAATGAAATGAACTTTGGCTGAAATGCTGCTGCTTCTTCTTAACAGGGCAAATTCATCAGAATCCACTTTGGTGCCACAGGCAAACTGGCTTCTGCTGACATAGAGACTTGTAAGACACTCTCCTGGCCTGATCCCTTTCCTTCCTAAATTCCCACCTCTGCATGCTTTCCTGTGACTGAATCTTTCTCCCTTCCTTGACAGACCTGCTGGAGAAGTCCAGAGTCACTTTCCAGCTCAAGGCAGAAAGAAGCTATCACATATTCTATCAGATCACATCCAACAAGAAGCCAGAGCTAATTGGTAGGAAGATTATTAACATTTTGAAGGAATTTCAACTAGCAACAGTCATCTGGTAAGCTAAAGTAAGCCCATTTTTTTCTCTTTTATTGCTTTCAGACATGCTTCTCATTACCACCAACCCTTACGATTTCCAGTTTGTGAGTCAAGGTGAAATCACTGTTCCCAGCATTAATGACCAGGAGGAGCTTATGGCTACAGATGTAAGTAACTTACCAAACAGGTAATGTATTGGATATGAGTCCATTTACTTACTGTTTCTGTTGCCAGAGTGCCATTGACATCCTGGGCTTCACTGCTGAGGAGAAGACAGCCATCTACAAGCTGACAGGGGCTGTCATGCACTACGGCAATCTGAAGTTCAAGCAAAGGCAGCGTGAAGAGCAGGCAGACCCTGATGGCACAGAAGGTATCAGCAGATTCAGCAAACTCTCAAAAGAGATTCTTTGTTACCAAATGAAGGACTTTAGGCAGATTTCAGGATTTAAATATGCAAATCTGTAAACAAAAAAAAAATCAATTTGTTTAGTGGCTAGATAGCTGTTAAGACATGTATCTCATTCAATGATACCTGTAGTTTTATTCTGTTACTACTTAATAATGAAAAGCTCTGGTGTACCCTGCCAGGAAGCCAGGAAGCATGGATGTCGATTCCTGTAACATTATTATAGTCATAAGCATTTTTATTAAGATTAAAATTTTATTAATAATATTATTAGTAACTATATTAACACAGTAATATTATTAGTCACAGTTTATTTAGGATACACCTTGGAATCTGCTGTATAGTGGAATAATTGCTGTAAAGAATCTGCTGTACAGTAAATTGTCTCGGGCCTTACAGAGTAGTAGACTCTGCTCCTATGCACCCTCACCTAATAGGGGAAACTTTAAGATGTGTATTTGATTACTCTCTGCTACAGCAGTAAGTACAATCCATGTCTCCAGCTCTGAGTGATGACCCTTTTGGTGTAAGACTAAAAAGAAAGTGTGAAGTCCCATAGTCATGCCTGAAAAAGAATGAAAGCAATGAGTTCTCTTAGAGGACATTTGTACAAACCAAAGCTCAAGAGGTATTGCAGACTGAATCCTGAAGCCACAGAGAAATTAGCTTTGTTCTTTGACTCAGATACTTTTGTGCAGCTCTGTAACAGTGAACATTTCCTGTTGCTTTTGAGATAGTCCCTCAAGCACAACGTTTTAGGAATTGCCAATATTTATTTCTGTCTCTTTTCTGGTATTTAGTTGCTGACAAGGCTGCCTACCTGATGGGTCTGAACTCAGCTGACCTGCTGAAGGCCCTTTGCTACCCCCGAGTCAAAGTTGGGAATGAATATGTGACCAAGGGTCAAACCGTGCAGCAGGTAAGAAAAATGTGGTAACCTGGAACATGCTTTGATGGTTCCTGTTGATTCTTCTCTATTGTGTATAGTTCTATACAACTCCAAACCTTTCTCCATGCTTTAGGTGAACAATGCAGTTGGTGCCCTGGCAAAAGCTGTCTATGAGAGGATGTTCTTGTGGATGGTTTTTCGTATCAACCAACAGCTGGATACGAAGCAGCCCAGACAGTACTTCATTGGTGTCCTGGACATTGCTGGCTTTGAGATCTTTGATGTAAGGAAAATAATTGTCCCAGCATTTTCATTGATGTTACAATTGAGAATTAATGAAATTTTGAGATACATTTTTAGTAGCAATTAGTATCTTCCTACACTTATTTGCAGGACTTTCAGAATATCATTTTTACCTCCCCCCCTCCCCAAAAAAAAAAAAATCATAACAGAAAACTAGTCTCCTAACCTCCTCTCTTTTCTAAATGCAAAACCTATCCTAGAGAGACAACATAGGAAAACTACAAAGGAAAAAGCCTTGTATTTAAAGTATGACCCATAGTGAATTAGGATTACACAAGAAAACATCTGGCTACTATTTCTAACACTTAAAACTCTGCATGTTTGTTTTGTTTTTTTTTTTCTATGTCTGGCAGTTCAACAGCTTTGAGCAGCTGTGCATCAACTTCACCAATGAGAAGCTGCAGCAGTTCTTCAACCACCACATGTTTGTGCTGGAGCAAGAGGAGTACAAGAAGGAAGGAATTGAGTGGACATTCATTGACTTTGGGATGGACCTGGCTGCCTGCATTGAGCTCATTGAAAAGGTATCCTTCCTGTTCAGGTCTGTTATGCATTGGACAATTTTTACTTGGCAAGAAACATATTGAAGAAGCATGTGAGAATATTCTNGGCTGCCTGCATTGAGCTCATTGAAAAGGTATCCTTCCTGTTCAAGTCTGTTATATGTTGGATCCTCCACACTTGGCAAGAAACATATTGAAGAAGCATGTGAGAATATTCTAGCTATTTCAGATCTGTACTGTGTGAAAATGGCAACAGGGTGGAAGTGTTTTTGGGGATGATACTTAGATACTAAGTTTTAGTGAGAGCATTGATTTCCAGATTACAAACTGAAGCTATATAGGAGTGCCATATTCTGTAAGTACCTATCAGTACAGAGGTTTTATGGAGAGGACTGTATTTCACAATGATGTATTTGCAATTTTTTCATTGGCAAAGGCATTTACATAAGTTTGAATGAAACTGCAACACAGAAAGAAGTAGAGCCTTAGCTAACTTTCTTCAACTTGGTGCTGTAAAACACATCAGAACAGCTTTCTCTTCTGACTCCAGTAACTTTCCAATCTTTCTCGTTTCTAATCTCTTTCTCCTTCTTCTTGTAATGTCTTCCCAGCCCATGGGCATCTTCTCCATCCTGGAAGAGGAGTGCATGTTTCCCAAGGCAACTGACACCTCTTTCAAGAACAAGCTCTATGACCAGCACCTGGGCAAGTCCAGCAACTTCCAGAAGCCAAAGCCTGCCAAAGGCAAGGTTGAGGCTCACTTTTCCCTGGTGCACTATGCTGGCACAGTGGACTACAACATCACTGGCTGGCTTGAGAAGAACAAAGACCCTCTGAATGAAACTGTCATTGGGCTGTATCAGAAATCATCTCTGAAGACACTGGCCTTACTTTTTGCCGCCTATGGTGGAGCCGATGCAGGTCAGCTTTCTGAAAATTGTATTATCAGTGTAGGACAATGTTGAAACAGAATTAAAATAGTGAACTCTGAACTGCTTTTTTTCTTCCATTTACAGATGCTGGTGGTGGTGGCAAGAAGGGTGGCAAGAAGAAGGGTTCTTCTTTCCAGACTGTTTCAGCACTTTTCCGGGTACAGTAATGCGTTTTTTCTCTCTTTGTAATATGAATGAAGGAGGGGATGTAATATTAAATTTTATAGGGGATAAGGTAACATTTTGTATTGCTGTTACAGTGATAAAATTCCACATCAGGTTTTCCAGGCTCAGTTTTATATTGCTAATGTGTGATGTTCAAAAACAAGCATTCAGTCTTCAAAGATTATAAAAATGAAATAATTTCTTTTCTTTGTTTTTGTTTGAAGAGGATATTATTCAGATCTTTATATTTGGGTTAGACTACAACTATAATTGTACCATCCTGCATTTTGGTGAGGTTGATATGTTAAGGAATTGGAAATCCCCTTATAAACATCCTCCAAGGAGGAATTCTTCTTACCTGAAAGAAAAACCACCCTACTTTTTACAGCTATAAAGATCAGCTTTNAACTATAATTGTACCATCCTGCATTTTGGTGAGGTTGATATGTTAAGGAATTGGAAATCCCCTTACAAACATCCTCCAAGGAGGAATTCTTCTTACCACCCTACTTTTTAAACTCAAGAAGATCAGCTTTAAATGGCAGAACTTAAAAACCCTGAAAGTTAATTACACTGTGGGAAAATGTGAAATTGTGTATGTTCCAGTCTTTTAAAATGGTGTTCAATATCTTCGAAAAATAGAAATATTTGATTTTTGGGGCTTTATCTGTGTTCTGAAACCCAGCTAATATTGAGATGTAAATTCATCAGCATGGGTTTGATGCATCAAATGCTGGACATAGGCCACTCACATTACTAATTGGTCCCTCTAGGAGAACTTAAACAAACTGATGACCAACCTACGGAGCACTCATCCTCATTTTGTGCGTTGCATCATCCCAAATGAAACAAAAACACCTGGTAATATGCTCAAGCAGAAAGAGAACTTGCTCTGGTAGAGCCATTCCCCTCTGCACTGGAAATTGGTGTTCATTTATGGTCTGTATTGCTAGGTGCCATGGAGCATGAACTGGTACTTCACCAGCTGCGCTGTAACGGTGTGCTGGAAGGCATCAGGATTTGCAGGAAAGGTTTCCCCAGCAGAGTGCTCTATGCTGACTTCAAACAGAGGTAAGAGCACTGCACTTCTCAACATCATTAAAAGTAACTCTGGTTCATTCATATGGCTTCATTCCGGCTGCACTCTGTTGTCAAAAATAATAGATATATATGGGTTGCTGGGGTTCAGTAAGTAGTGTGTGTTGGGTAGGAAAGAATACCCTTTAATTCTCCTTTCTCATGTGACAGATACAAGGTGCTTAATGCCAGTGCAATCCCAGAGGGACAGTTCATTGACAGCAAGAAGGCTTCTGAGAAGCTGCTTGCATCAATTGATGTGGACCATACCCAGTACAAATTTGGTCACACCAAGGTACAAATCTTTCTTGAGTCATTTACTGCATCTCTGTGCTCTGCTCTACTTGCCAGTGATGTGCAGCAACATTCCCTTTCTCAAGGTGTTCTTCAAAGCTGGGCTGCTGGGACTCCTGGAGGAGATGAGGGATGAGAAGCTGGCAGAGCTCATCACCCGCACACAAGCTGTGTGCAGGGGCTACCTGAGTAGAGTGGCATACCAGAGAATGGTGGAGAGAAGGTAGACATTCCTCATCTTCAGTTGAACTCACTGTAGTTGGATGAAAGTGTTAACACTTGTCCTACTGAAAATATTTAATGCACATTTTTATTATTCTTCAGGGAGTCCATCTATTCTATCCAGTACAATATTCGTGCATTCATGAATGTGAAGCACTGGTCCTGGATGAAGCTGTTCTTCAAGATCAAGCCCTTGCTGAAGAGTGCAGAATCTGAGAAAGAGATGGCCACTATGAAGGAAGAATTTCAGAAAACCAAGGAAGAGCTTGCAAAGTCTGAGGCAAAGAGAAAGGAGCTTGAGGAGAAAATGATCAAACTGACACAAGAAAAAAATGATCTGCAGCTCCAAGTGCAGGCTGTGAGTTTGTCACCTTTAATTTATTACTCAGAAAAAGGGTTATGCATTCAGACTGTTAATTACAAAGCAGAAGGTCAGACTATAGAAGATCAAAAGTCAAATATTTGGTGAACTGTCTATCGTGTGTGTGAAGTTGAGGAAACAAGAGTCTGGCAGTGGCATTGTGAGCACTCTGACAGCCAGTAAAAAGAAACAGAGAGCTCAAAGGGGGAGTCAGTGGTCTTGCCTTCAGAGGAAGGAGGCAGATTCAGCTAGCCAACATGAAATACTCAGAACAGAGTTTTACCTGAACCCCCAACTCTGTCTGAGCTGGTGATTCCTTTGGGGGTATCTCCATCTCACCAGGATGTAGAACAATGAATTAATTTCGGAGTGTAAATGTGAGCCAGAGTTGAAGTGGTACTTGTAAATTCAGGTGCCGAAAAAGCCATCCATCCTGTGCCTAATAACTAACAGTTAATCATTCATTCAGTGATTGGGAAAGAAAGCTTCAAATTTCTCTTTAGTCTATGTATATATAGACACAGAGTTTCTGCTTCTGAGAAACACTCTCAACATCCAAGGTTTTGTTTTTCTTCCCTTAGTTGTTACATACACAAGAGCTCTGTATGCATTAAACTTAACTGGTATGAATCAAGGTCATAAATGGAATTTATACTGAAATAGAAGTTTTAGTTTTTCCTCAGCATTGTAGTTTTTTTCATTTCTAATCTGGATTTTCTATGGTAGTTCCAATATAAACAAAATACTGTGGTGGTAAAATATTAATATTGAGAGGCTCCTGGCTAAAAAAAAAATGTATTTTTATTAAAGAACATTCCTTTCGTCTAAAAGCCACCTTTCCGTGATGTACTTGTGTTGGGGTCCCCAATCTGGGTGGCACAATTTACAACAGGTTAGACTGAAGTTTTTTTTGCTATAAATACAGTGCATTACGACAGCATCTTCTCTTCTGCTCTCCTGTTCTCTGACAACTGATTGCAGAGACACAGCCTATATATTCTAACACAAAAAAAGAAAGGAGTGAAGAAAATCCATTAGCTCAATGTTAACAAAGCCAGGTATCCATCCTTGGGGGGGGGGGATATTCTACCGAAGTAGCTTGTTAATTGCAACAGTTCTAAGGAATCAAGCAGTAAACAACATGACAAAGCGGAGAGACTGGCTCTTGGTGAAGTGGCATAGCCCGTATTATTTCAGCTCAAAAGTGGGGATTGGAAACAATCATGGCTTGCTTTTGGTTGAAAGGAATATTTGTTTAGTAAATCTAGTTCATAGCCAGACCCCTCAATTTTAAATATTAATAATTTTACCACCACAGTCCTATGAACCTTGTAGATACACAGCACTTCACAAATAAAATATTGCTTTAAATAGACACAGAAGTATTTGATATTCAAATGTCACTTTACAAATTCATCTTAAAGTACACATTAGATTTCTTAAATTACCAACTAAAATCAGAACACTGTTCTTAAATACCTGTTTATTTGAAAATTGCTATAGAAAAGGGAACATTTGTGTTACTTGTTTGCCTTAGTATATTCCCACTGGACTTTTTTATAAGTTTGTGTTTCACATTCATCTGGAACAAAGCAAATTCATACCTAAGCCCACCAAAGAGTAAGGTGATGTGGTCATCAGCTGAAAGCCACATATGCCACTCCAGACACAGTAGGAAAGGATGAGACACAGCTGACTGACAAGATTAAGAGCCACTTGCACAAGCATAATACATGTAGAGACCTCAAACTTTTTTCATTGAATTACTATTGATACTACTGGAGCCTTTACTCTCAGCATAATAAAGGGTTCAGAAGGATTCAGCTACAAAACCATATTGAATAATATGTTTGTGAAAAGAAATGGCTTCAAACACTTTCCGCTTGATGTAAATGAGAAATTCTCACACCTACCACATTAGTGAGTCATTTTTAGGAGAAAGAAAAAAAAGTTTCTGAAACAAAATTGTTTCCAACTAAGAAGCATTCCAGAAGTAAGCAAAAAGCAAATTTAAAGCTGTTTGAGGAGAAGTCAACTTCAGATCTCATTTTAACACACACTTACACTAAAAAGTTCAGAAAACAAATGAAGAACACATGTGTCTCCCTATCAGGAAGCAGATAGTTTGGCTGATGCTGAGGAAAGATGTGACCAACTCATCAAAACCAAAATCCAGCTGGAAGCAAAAGTTAAAGAGGTGACTGAAAGAGCTGAGGATGAGGAGGAAATAAATGCTGAGCTGACAGCCAAGAAGCGGAAACTGGAGGATGAATGCTCAGAGTTGAAGAAAGATATTGATGACCTTGAGTTAACACTGGCCAAGGTTGAAAAGGAAAAACATGCCACTGAAAACAAGGTATGAGGCTGAAGATGTCACTGTCATGCCAGAAAAGACATTTTGTTATACACGATTAACTTGCTCCCTTCTTCTCAAAGGTGAAAAACCTCACAGAAGAAATGGCAGCCCTGGACGAGACCATCGCCAAGCTGACAAAAGAGAAGAAGGCCTTCCAGGAGGCCCATCAGCAGACACTGGATGACCTGCAGGCAGAAGAGGACAAAGTCAATACACTGACCAAAGCTAAAATCAAGCTGGAGCAACAAGTGGATGATGTAAGCATACAAACATACAGCAAAAACAGAATAGGTATGGAGTTAGAACTGTCTGGTTCATTTGTGGTCTTGTTCATTGTAGCTTGAAGGGTCCCTGGAGCAAGAGAAGAAACTGCGCATGGACCTTGAGAGAGCCAAGAGGAAACTCGAAGGAGACCTGAAGCTGGCCCAGGACAGCATCATGGACTTGGAAAATGATAAGCAGCAGCTGGATGAGAAACTCAAGAAGTAAGAGTGGCGTGGAGCATGTGAGTGCTGGGCTGCTGTGCTTTTATTTTTTTTCTTTGGGCTCTAACATAGTTTTCTTTGCTCAAAGGAAAGACTTTGAAATCAGCCAGATCCAGAGTAGAATTGAGGACGAGCAAACCCTGGCTGTGCAATTACAGAAGAAGATCAAGGAGCTTCAGGCAAGTCTCTTCTTTCTCCTCTGTCGTGGTTTAAGCCCAGCTGGTAACCCAGATCAACACAGCTGCTCACTCACTTCCCCCCCCCTTTTTCTCCTCCCTATTCCTGAAGGGACTGGGGGGGAGAACCAAAAGAATGTAAATCCCATGGGTTGAGATAGGAACAGTCCACTGACTAAGGTATAACACAAAACCACTACTGCTACCACCAATAATAATGATAAGAAAAATAACAAGGGGAGAGATCGCAATTGCTCAGCACCCACCAACCAATACACAGCCCAAACCAAGTAACAATCTAGGCCTTCCAGGTAACTCTCCCAGTGTATATACTGGGGGTGTATATACTGGTACCATGCCATGGTACAGAATACCCCTTTGGCTAGTTTGGGGCAGGTGTCCTGTCTCTGCTTCCTCCCAGCTTCCCATGCCCTCCTCACTGGCAGAGCATGAGACTGAAAATGTCCTTGATTGGAGTAAACATTACTGAACAACAACTAAAACCATTGGTGTTATCAGCACTGTTCTCAGGCTAAAGCTGAAAACATAGCACTGTGCCAGATACTAAGGAGGAGAAAAATAACTGTTACAGCTGAACCCAGGACACCCTCCCACACCCATCCTCAGGTCATGTAGAAGGAGGCCATGGGTGTGAAGGATCCCTGATGTTCCCCAGGCTCGTATTGAGGAATTGGAGGAAGAAATTGAGGCTGAGCGAACGTCTCGGGCAAAAGCAGAGAAGCATCGGTCTGACCTCTCGAGGGAGCTGGAGGAGATCAGCGAGCGCCTGGAAGAAGCAGGAGGGGCTACAGCAGCTCAGATCGAGATGAACAAGAAGCGTGAGGCCGAGTTCCAGAAGATGCGTCGGGACCTCGAAGAGGCCACGCTGCAGCACGAAGCCACGGCTGCTGCCCTGCGCAAGAAGCACGCGGACAGCACCGCTGAGCTTGGGGAGCAGATCGACAACCTGCAGCGAGTGAAGCAGAAGCTGGAGAAGGAGAAGAGTGAGCTGAAGATGGAGATTGATGACTTGTCCAGTAACATGCAGTCTGTCTCCAAAGCCAAGGTACAGAGCATCTGTTAGGTTACTGCCCTATAGTACATGACCTGATAGATAACTTTGAAACTTCTGGCTCCATTTTTCTTTCACACACAGTTTGTTGTTTTCATCATGAGAACAGATTCGGGAACTTATTGATAGTCTTTTTTCATTAAATGTATTTGACTTATAGGCAAACCTGGAGAAGACATGTCGCACTCTAGAAGACCAGCTAAGTGAGATTAAGTCAAAAGAAGAAGAGCATCAGCGCATGATCAATGACCTCAATAGTCAAAGAGCTCGCCTTCAGACAGAAGCAGGTAACACCTTTCCCTCTCCCTGGAATAGGAAGAACCTGTAACTGATGATGACAAGAAAAAGAGTGGTGTTTTACTCAAATTGGTGTATACTTTGTAAGCTGGTGTAGTGATTTGAAGACACATGGGTTTAGAATTGCTTTTTAAGTTACAGTCTCTCTGTAAAATTTGTCAGGTGAATATTCACGCAAGATAGAAGAAAAAGATGGTTTGATATCTCAGCTATCCCGAAGCAAACAGGCATTTACTCAACAGATTGAGGAACTAAAGAGACATTTAGATGAAGAAGTAAAGGTAGGAAATATGTTTATATTTCCTGTAAGGGGATTGACTTTGGATTCAGATTCCATTTTCTTTCTGGGTATTTCCTACACTCACATCAAATCAGAATATCTTAGCCATGTGCTTTTAATATGGGAGCTTACAAACTAGACTAACAATATTGCCACTTCTGTCTCTCATGTGAGAAGAAAAGTTGAGGGTAGCATCACCTCTAACCTGGTTACTGAGACAGGAAAGGACAACATTAGGTCTTTATTCATATCGCAAATGGCATATAAAAAAGGTTGAGATATGTCTGAAAAACTTTGCTTCTTATTCTGCTTTTGCAATGGAAGCTGAAACTTGAGAACATATCTAAAAGGATTCAGCAATACCCAGCTTTAAAATAGTTGTTTACCTCTCCTGAGGTAACATTTTAGATTCTGATGAGTGAAGCAATAAGAAGCTTCTTAGACCATGGAGTAGCGTACCTGTCTTCCTAGGACTTTAAGTGTCAGATCCAAAAAATTTTCAACAGTGTTCTCTAAGTTGCCATTTTATTATCTCACAAGCAATTAGCTCTCCTAATTCCGCTATCTCTCTACTCAGGCCAAGAACGCGCTGGCCCACGCCTTGCAGTCTGCTCGCCACGACTGTGACTTGCTCCGGGAACAATATGAGGAGGAGCAGGAAGCCAAGGGGGAGCTGCAGCGTGCCCTGTCCAAGGCCAACAGCGAAGTGGCCCAGTGGAGAACCAAATACGAGACGGACGCCATTCAGCGCACAGAGGAGCTGGAGGAGGCCAAGTANCGTGTCCTGTCCAAGGCCAACAGCGAAGTGGCCCAGTGGAGAACCAAATACGAGACGGATGCCATTCAGCGCACGGAGGAGCTGGAGGAGGCAAAGTATGTTGTGGTATGATGTGAGGAAGCCAATGGGGGCTGTAAATATAAAGAAAACATTGGAAAGAGGCACACAAATATATTTTGAGGAATAAGTCACAGATTTGCTTTGGGGAAGGGTGACAGAGAGCGGGAATCTTTATCCTGTAGAAGGCCTAGTGGTTCAGTAAAAGCAAAGAGTAAGAACGGCATATATGAAGCCCGTTGTTTGATGGCAGATTGCAAAATAATTAGCAAGCTCTTGTGAAAAGCACACTGGTTTCTCCGTGCTAAGTAAGGAACTTTTCTCAGGAAGAAGCTGGCACAGCGCCTGCAGGATGCAGAGGAACATGTTGAAGTTGTCAATGCCAAATGTGCCTCCCTGGAAAAGACAAAGCAGAGGCTGCAGAATGAAGTGGAGGA
>NDXB01021043.1:0-23285 GCA_002631895.1 Agapornis roseicollis
GGAAAGGGGGGGGGGGGGCCAGGAAGGAGGGGTTGAGTGGATGAATGTGCTGCCTGGCTGGGTTCAAACTACAACACCCAGACACATTTAAACTAAATCTTTCAAGAATCTTTCTATTGGAGGAGTTTTACCTCTTCTGCTCATAGGCTTGCTCTAGTTTCAAAACAATTCAAAAGGCATTATTTTCAGCTGTGCTTTTTAATTAGTTCTTATTTCCTGGACTGTGGAAGATGAGTTGAAAAAAAGCAAAATTCAGTGGTAAACTTTTCTCATAGTTTCCCTTTCTTTCTGTGATACACCAGCATACCTTTCCCCATGAAAAGGAAGAATATCTTTTGAAACACTGATGAGCATTCAATCTATTTCTGTATAAAAGTAAATCAAGCCCTAGATCACTGTCTAATGCAGTATCAGGCTATACCCCTGTCTCATGCCAGGATCAAGAGAAGGGGTTTCTGAACTTACAAAGACAGCTGTATAGATATACACGTATATTATACGTACAAAGAGAATATATAAGTTGGAATGTGTATGTAAATCCCAGCATCCTACTAAAAAGAGCCACAAGAGTCATTTTACCACCAGTAAAGGAGAAAACAAGCAATTTTCATCTCCCCTGAATGAACCTTAGTATGAATGTCCTGGAGGTAAAATCAACTTTCCAGAGGGAAATAGTGTGCAAGGGTGCACCATGTGTCTGTGAAACCCCAGAGACAAACTCCTCTCTTCCTCTCCAGTTGTAACTCTCACATCACAGCACTTCAGTGCAGTTTTTCCTCCTTGGATGAACATGAATTAATGATCAGAGATTTTTAATTATACACTGTGTGTTTGCTAAGTTGTAAAGCCAAGTGACAGAATTACTTCTAATACTTGCCTCTGAGTCAAGGGTTAGTAGGCAAGATACCAAGGCAGCTGGAAAAAGGTTGGTTTGCTAAAACCAAGTTAAAGTCAATATGGGAGTACAATTTTCCTCTGCTTGTGATTTTCTTCCCACTGATTCCATCTCCAAGCATTGTTTTTACTGGATAAGCAGGTTGGGAAGTCACAGACAAAAAAAGTTCCATAGAACTTTTATTTTTACCATACTTAAGTTGTTGCTAAGGAGTAGGTTTTCATCCATACAAAATAAAATGAAATCGAATAGATTGAAATTCTCCAGCTTAAACTGCATGTTATTAACACTGGCTAAGGAAAGTCCTAATTTTCTGGCACCTTCAAGCAGTATGCCTTCAAAAGGAAAATTTAATAACTTGCTTCTTACCACAAGAATGGACCGTTAAGTGGTATTGCCAGTCAACAGCTTCAAGCTCTTCAGTTGTCTGGATGCAAATGGCCTATGAGAATCTTTCTGGATTCACCAATGTTGTGGGAACCTTCCACTTACACTTGGCTTGGGAAGTGTGAATTCTTATTTTGCAAAGAGCCTAGGGATCTTGCCAATGCTAATATTCTGGGGTCCATATATGTGTTAAGTGATTGGCAATTCTGGAACACAGCATTAGGGTGTCTTAGAGACACTTCAGCCAAGGAAAGGAATTTAGATTTTTTCAAGAATAACTTTAAAGCAGAGAAATAGCCAGGAACAGATCATTTGAATTTGGGGAAAATTTAAGACAAGAGAACTTTTGTCAAGGCTATGTGCATCACAAGCTGCCGTGGGGGCTGCTTTTTACAGTGTCCTGGGTTCAGCAGTTGCAGTCAGTTTTTCTTCTCTTTAGTAGCTGTGTTTTGACTTAGCCTGGGAACAAGGCTGATAAGGCCGATGTTTTTGGTTGTTGCTGAGCGATGTTTGCCCTGACCAAGGACTTTGTGAGCCTCATCCTCTGCCGGGGAGAAGGGGGGGCCGGGAGAAAGGAGGGACAGAACCCAAATTGACCAAAGAGGTATTCCATACCATAGCACGTCATGCCCAGGAGGTAACTGGGAGTTACCCGGAAGGAGGGGGAACTTCCCGGTCGGGCTGGTATCGTACCCTCTTCCCTTGTTTTCTTTGTCATTGTTATTATTGTTGGTGATAGCGATAGTGATTTGTGTTGTACCTTGGTTACTGGACTGTTGTTATCTGACTAGTGGGAGTTCTTTGGCCCATCTTCCCTCCCACTCCTCTGGGAGGGGGGGCAGAAAGGGGGGAGGTTGAGTGGGTGAACGTGCTGCCTGGCTGGGTTCAAACTACAACATACAGCAATTTTCTGGTTGGCTCTGAAGTGACATGCGCTTTCCTCAACAATGACTGTGTAAAATGAAATACCACTGCACTCAGGACTGTGACCCCTGAGACCATAATAATGTGCATTATTTATTAAACATTTTCTACAACCACTGGAATGACAATATGCCAGCTAGTCCAACAATCCTGACAATGATAAAGCACTAAGTATTTACAAATAGTAGTTGTCCATTCATTACATATCAAGAATGCAAATCTTTGCTGTGTGCTTTCTAACATTTACCAGAATCTGTCTAGCACTCCAAAAAAGAGAAATTCTTACTTATTTGCTTCCACATTTGTCTACCGAAATTCTAGATGTTATCTCATACAGAATTTTAGGCCTTATAGCTGGAAACACATATTCCTAACTTCACTCTGTATGAACTGAAGCTCCCATTGATATAAATGCATGCAGTGATAGTTGGGGTTCTAAACATTGTTAAACAGCTATTTTACAATACCTTTGAGACATTAATATAGTTGACTTCATAGAAATGGCCAAATTTAGGAGAAATCAATCCAGCCTACAGCATACATATAACAGCTCTGATGAATATCCTCAAAATATGACTTAAATGATTCCATCTCATTTACATAGCAGTCAATTTAATCAATTTAATAAATTATTTATTTTTAAATAACATGCAGATTGTTGTCAGTGAAGCTTGGTAACAATATGCACTATAGAGACCAGTGCCTTCCTGGATTCTAGAGAAGGGGAATTATTCTTAGAAAACCACTGTATGTTAACACTGTTTCTGGGATCATACTATAAAATTATTTTGGTCTCTCTTTGTTTAGCATATACATTTTAGTATATTGCTGTATCACTGCTAAAACAAAATCCCATATAACATCATAATTTTTCAGGTAAGTAAAAATGGTACTAAACATTAAACACTACACGCGTAGAATATCTAAGAGAACTGGACCAAAACATAGTGTACTTTGAAACTCCTTCAATATACATGAAGTTTAACCATGCCAAGTGCAAGGTCCTACACCTGGGTCGGAGCAATCCCAGGCACAGCTACAGGCTGGGCAGAGAGGAGATTCAGAGCAGCCCTGAGGAGAAGGACTTGGGGGTGGTGGTTGACGAGAAAATCATAGAATAGAATCATAGAATAGTTAGGATTGGAAAGAACCTTAAGATCATCCAGTTCCAACCCCCCTGCCATAAGCAGGGATACCTCACACTTAACCATGTCACCTAATGCTTCATCCAACCTGGTCTTGAACACTGCCAGGGATGGAGCACTCACAACTTCCTTGGGCAACCCATTCCAGCATCTCACCACCCTAACAGGAAAGAATTTCTTCCTTATATCCAATTTAAATCTCTCCTGTTTAAGTTTGAACCCATTACCCCTTCCTTGTCCTGTCACTACAGTCCCTAATGAAGAGTCTCTCCCCTGCATCCCTATAGGCCCCCCCTTCAGATACTGGAAGGCTGCTAGGAGGTCTCCACACAGCCTTCTCTTCCCCAGGCTAAACAGTCCCAACTTTCTCAGCCTGTCTTTGTATGGGAGATGCTCCAGTCCCCTTATCATCCTCGTGGCCTCCTCTGGACTTGTTCTAACAGCTCCATGTCCTTTTTATGTTGAGGACACCAGAACTGCACACAATACTCCAAGTGAAGTCTCATAAGAGTAGAGTAGAGGGGCAGGATCACCTCCCTCAACCTGCTGGTCACGCTCCACTGGTTTTGCAAGGTTTAACATAAATTCCATTAAAATGTATGGATTCAACCAACAAAATCACATCTCTCTTTTTAGTTAAATCCTTCTCCAGAAGTGAAGAATGTTTTTACTAAGGAACCGTCAGTGGTTTTTAGAAGTTAATGTAAACATGATAACATGAAGAAGGGTCAGCAAGCAGATGGTCTTCTGACTTCTCATGTTAGAGCTACTGTAACAGGTGTTGAAGAAGCTTTCCATCCTCCTGATGTAAAAATGTGGTGGAAACAGTCCTTTAGGAAAACCACAGAAAAGAGTAATGACTGTATATTCTGTCATCTATCAGTGGGAAATGTTCAAAAATGCAGTTCCTTTAATGGAACTGATTAATATTTCAAACAAATGTGAATCATAGAAAGGAGATGTGGCGATTCACAGCGGCCATAAATTACTGCAGATTACTCCAGAGAAAGGTCTGGGAAATGAGCACCACTTTTCACAAGGGTCAGGATGTCAGCATGAAAATAGTTTGCATTTACATTCTAGCATTTTCATAACATCAAATCAAGCCATTTCAGAGTAAGTGTTGTTATTCCGATTTTGTTGGATTCCAGCCTTTTGAGTTTTCCTTAGAGGCCTCCCTGACATTCCTCACAATAGAAGTGCATGTGCAAACACGTGTGTGAGAAGCACACACATTGCTAGGCAAACACCAACACACCTTGCATCCAGTTGTTAGAGAACATGTAAATCATCTGTCATGCAATATCTGTGAATATTCAAATGAAAATCAGTGAACTTCAGTGAATTCCTTTCCTCATTCAGTTGTTATATTTATTTGGGAAAAGGGGAAGACTGAAAAGAGGCTGCAGAAAGAGAAAATATATTCAAAGATATAATCCAAAGAGGAGTTCTCCTTTATTGATTTTTTTTCAAGTCTAAAAACCAAAGGAGATTCTAAATTTCTCCTCTTTCTTCTGCAAAACACTACTTTTATAGCCATCACTCCCCTTTCTGAGATCTAACATACACTCCTCAGGTCAGCTGGCTGGAGAGAAGACACAGTTCCTTAATTTTATTGACTCCATAAATTGTCAAATAAGAATGATTGTGCTCAAGTTTCAGGGAACATTTAGCTCATATCAGACAGGCTCAGTCGATTAACATTATAAATCACATCCTTACTATTTTCCATCACAGTATTTTTATGGTTAATCTTGTAATTTGAGTGTCTATCTCCACCATACTGAATATCTGAGTAGGAAGGATGCTGTTCATCTAACAGTCTAAACAACTGACACCAATTTTATTAGCATTCATTTAAACTGATTGCAAGTTGATTAGTATTCTGCACTTACTCTGATCACTGGGTTTCACATACTTGTGCTCATCAGCTTTTCAGAAGTAATCTCAGATTTTGAAAGGGTCTGCTTTTGCATATCCAATTTGAAAAACTCATTTTCTGTTTTGTGGAGATGATGGTGTGTTTGCTGCTTTTAACTGAAACAAAAGCAACAAATACAGTTGTTACAGCTGTAACTCAGTTACAGCTGACTGAAGGTACAAAAAACTCTAGATTTTTTTCTTAACTAAATTAATTACATTAAATTAAATGAGGCATTCTCATTCCTTGGCAGTTCAATATTTTTATTGATGACATGGATGAGGGTATTGAGTCCTTCATCAGTAAGTTTGCAGACAACACTAAGCTGGGAGCTTGTGTTGATCATTTGGAGGGAAGGAGGGCTCTGCAGAGAGACCTGGATAGGTTGGAGAGATAGGCAGAGGCCAACAAGATGAAATCTAATAAGTCTAAGTGCCAAGTCCTGAATTTGGCCACAAAAACCCTCTGCACTGTTACAAGCTGGGGACAATGTGGTGGGACAGTGTCCAGGAAGAAAGGGACTTGGGGTATTGGTGGACTGCCAGCTGAACATGAGCCGGCAGTGTGCCCTGGTGTCCAAGAAGGCCAATGGCGTTCTGGACTGTATTAGGAATGGTGTGGCCAGCAGAAACAAGGAGGTTATTCTTCCCCTGTACTCAGCAATAGTGAGGGAGCACCTTGAGTACTGTGTCCAGTTCTGGGCCCCTCAGTTTAAGAAGGATGTGGAAATGATTGAGCGCGTCCAAAGGAGGGCAATGCAGCTGGTGAGGGGCTTGGAGCACAAGCCCCATGAGGAGAGATTGAAAGAACTGGAGTTGTTTAACCTGGAAAAAAGGAGACTCAGAGGTGACCTTATCACTCTCTACAACTTCTTGAAAGGAGGTTGCAGACAGGTGGGGGTTGGTCTCTTTCACCAGGCAGCAACGGACAGAACGAGAGGACACAGTCTCAAACTGCGCCAAGGAAGGTACAGGTTGGATATTAGGAAGAAGTTTTACACAGAAAGAATAATAAAATATTGGAACAGTCTGCCCAGAGAGGTGGTGGAGTCACCATCCCTGGATGCTTTTATAAAGAGACTGGATATGGCACTTGATGACATGGTTTAGTGGAGGTGCAGGGCATGGGTTGGACTTGATGATCTTAGAGGTCCCTTCCAACCCGGTAATTCTGTAATTCTGTGATCAAAAAATAGTAGTCATGTCTAAAATATTTTAGCAATGAGCATAATGCTCCTCATCATAATTAATATTTTACACCAAAGAATAGAGCACACAAACTCAAAATAAGACTAGCTGGAACTGTCTCTTAGTATGAATCATTAGTATCTTATATAAAAAGAGTGGAATTACACAAATGTGGCTATATCTCTTGTAAGGAAAGGGGAAAAGTTCAGATAATTAACTAACCATGTACCTTTCTGCACTTAGAAACCTGAAGTACTAATAATCTGTGAGGGAGAAGATGTTTCCATTAGATTTATCTTCTGGCTATAATCACAGATTCATAAAATAATTTAGGTTGTAAAGAACCTCTGGAGATCTCTAATCAACCCCCCTACTCAAACTAGGGTTAACTTAGATCAGGCTGCTAAGTCTCTTTTCCAGTCGAGCCATGAGTATCGTAAAGGGTGGAGGTTCCAGAGGTTCTCTGGACAACTTGTTCCCATGTTTGACCACCCTCATAGTGAAAAACTGTTTCCTAATATGTAGTTAGAATTTCTTGTGGTTTTCGCCTTAGAACTAATCACTGAGCACCTCTGAGAAGTGTCTGGCCTTGCCTTCTGTAAACCATCCTGTCAGGCAGCAGAAAGACCCGGGTTCCCCTTTACTGGGCTTACTCCAGTATGCCCATGTCTTTCTTGTAATGGGGAGCCTAGAAAGGGATGCAGTACCCTGATGTGGTGACACAAATGCCAGATGGAAGGGAATGGTCACTAAGTTAACACACAGATATTCTGTCTTTTCAGCAAGACTGTTCAGAGAAGTACAAAGAAATAATACAAAATTGACTTCTGAGAAAGCATTAACTATTAAAGTCAGGTGAAGAATGAACATGATAGTAGGGTACAACTGTGTGCCGACACCATCTAGCCCAGGACTGTGTGAACAGTTTAACAGTGGGAATGACTGCATACCAGTGCTTTACTCCTGGATCTGTTTGTTTGGCTAATATAGTCAGAGAATCATGTGGAGCATCTCAAGAATCCTTTTTCCTAATTTTCCCAGGTATATAAATCCAGAAACAATAACACAGTTTGATTAATCTAAGTCATGAAGACCTCAAAGTATAAATGAAAATTTATATCCCACAAATAAGTAACTTTTGTCCTTGTGCCAGGAAGAATAAATAAATAAATCAATAAATAAACCAGATGGAATGTTCCAAAGATCGACAAATCAGTATTTTATTGGCTGAAGCAGAAAAATGTGTTTCAGTGAGGCAAAGACTGTATTAGTCCTTATCTTTCATCAGAGAACAGCTAGCTGGAGTGTCCCTGAAGGAAACAGACATCTATGTGGTGGCCAAAGTGCACAACATCTTCAGCTTTACAGGGGGGAAAAGGGAGCATCTTTAAGTCCAATCTGGACCTACCCAACAATCTGTAAAGTTGTGTTACTCACCTCCTGCGTAATGCACCACTTGCCCTAAGAACAGATGTACAAGGTCAGATCAAAGGTCCATCTAGTCCAGAATCTTTTCTCTGACAGTGGCTAGTAGCAAAAATGTTGATAAATATAAATGGGCAGTAATCAAAAAGCCAGGATCTGAACACCCATGAACTATGAAATTATTCAAAAAGTTTCTATTTCTAAAACAAGTCCAATCACTCCTTTCCCACCATCATAAACTCTGTCTGAAGGCACTGAATTTGGTGTGTGACAGTGGGAGTGAGTGGAAAGAGTAGGAAGCAGACACGAATTCCACAGTTTGAACTCCATCCTTCACAATAAACATTGCTTTTAAAACATTGTGGAATTGGCCCAAGACAGTTGAATCATTCTGCTGATTGTTTCAATAATCTATTAAAGATATACATACACTTGCATTCTCTCTCACTCTCTGCCTTTTCTTTTTCTGACCAGCTGGATAAACATTGATAACATGGTAAAAGCTCCATACCTCAAGGGTGTACATTTATAGGATTATTGGACTTCTTCATGACATAATACAAACTCTTCTGCCAAAAGATGGACTTGATGTGAAGGCCAAATTTTAACTGGAAACACCCTTGATTTTTCTGCAGCAGAATGCCACACACTGTGCATGGGAGAACCTTGTCCCAGTCAGCCTTGCAGGGATTACCAAAATATGAATGCTATTCCTAAAAAACTGCACCTGAAAACACTCTGATTGTGTGTATAGTTGTGAATTAGTTTGTTTAAAAATACAAGTAGGCTTCCATCCTCTGGATAACTGGGGCACATAGCAGGACCAGGAAGCCAGAGGTATAGACTCTTTCAGAGTGGTGTTTCTGGTGCTGTTATTTACATTGTAAACATCACTGCAGAGTTTCACTTTGAAAGATCACACCCATAAATCAATTTCAAGTGTGCTCAATTTGTTTATTCCTGCCAGTAATGAAAATCAGCCTTAACTCCAAGCATGAATTTTCTTCTCAGAATAGACCAACAAAATTCTCCTACTTCAAACTCAGTTACAACCACAATAATTTGCACCTGCGGTAACAAAGGCATTTCCCAGAGAGAGCAGCTCCCACTATGGCAAAAGGAGAGATCTGTTCACATGAGTGACTGACAAGTAAGCAAGCATGGCCAGGGACAGGTCTCTGACTCCTCTTACCCTAAATGGCCCAAACAAGTTTGGCCACAGGATCAACAAGATCATCTAAGAGGCTTTTCTTACACACCCCTTTCTTGCGAGCAGGAGTCAGCGTTCAGTGCCCTAATTCCAATGTGTACATGTAGCTGTTTGTTGGAGTGCACATCTGTAAGGATGGCAACTTCTTCGTGGCCCAGAAGATGCCTTAGCACTGAGGTTTCAATTTTAGCTGATCAAAAGGCTCCCTCCAACAGCTTTCCTGGAAACAGTGGTTCCATTCTCCTGAAGCTTTCAGGCCTAGGAGACTAACAACCAGACACTGAAAAGCATTTTAACAAAATGTTTACTAATGAAAAAAAAAAAAAAAAAAAAAAAAAAAAAAAAAAAACAAAAAAAAAAACAAAAAACTTAAAGAAAAAACCCAAANTTAAAAGCTCAGATACTAATGAAAAAAAAAAAAAAAAAAAAGGCAAACAAAAAAGCCTAGCAGGAAGCCTTGCATTTTTATGTAATGCCCATGAACTGGAATCAATGAAAAGTTCAGTTCCTCTATAAAAGTTTCAGCCAGCTCTGAGCAACATACAGCTGACACTTCCTTTACTCCAGGAAGCACCAAGCAGCAACAAAGCTTTCAGTCAAAACTCTTATGTTAAGAGAGCAACAACAGAGCACTGTGCCATATAGCTAACTTCTAAAGGTCTGCTCATTGCCACCGCTGGCAAGGCAGTTTGTACTGACGCTGCTTTTGTTGCAGAAAACTCAGGAGTCACCAGGGGTAAATTTTGGAGTGGACAGGAAAAGGAGAGGGACTTCTGCTTTAAAGGTCTAACCAAGACACTGATGGTTCTGTTTAAGTGTCTAGAATTTTGCTTTCCACACCCTTTTTGAATGTTCTGTATAAGCTGAAGTTTTTCAGCCCTGTCCTTAACCACTCTATAAAACCACTGGGGGATCGACTCAACTTACATGAAGGGAACTGGGCTGGCTTTCCAGCCTGGCAGTGTCTGTGGTTCGCTCACCAGAGCCAAGCATGCTGCCAGCAAGCCCCAGGTGTGCGATGACAGTTCTCAGTCCATATAAAGCACAATACGTGACAAAGAGTGTGCTTATCCCAAGATACCAACATTCCTTATGTTTACAAACAGGTGGTATGCCTTCATCGTTTTGGAAAATTCATTGGACTGATGCTTTTTTGCATGGATTTTTATTTTATTTTCTTTAAAGTTGATTTGTTTTCTCTGCTAGACTTTTTTTTAAAAAAAATACATTTTTTTTTTTAAAAAATAAGCAGCAAGCAACTGCTTTACAAGAAGGCAGGATCTCACCGTGTTTTCACAACTGCATCAGTTTAAGTGAGATCAGAATCAGCCACAGACAGGTCCTCTCAAAGCCACTTATTAAACCACCCTTTGAAACCAAAGTATAAATTGGAACTGTCCCTGTGACAAACTCCTCCATACTTATATTGCTCAAACAAGAAAGATCTAATGCACAGCTGCCTTTGAGACAGTACATGATATTCCACCAACTTTTAGGAAGTGGCCCAAGTTGATATCTGTTGATAAAAAGCTTGTGAACACCCACAGCCAAGTGATCTTTATGATAAAAGAAAGAACCTTCTTGCCATGTGTTCCCATGAGAAGAGGCAAGAGGTGGTTTTTTTTTTTTTTTTAAAGGACCAGTCTGATTATATTTGCTGTATCATAGAATCATAGAATAGTTAGGGTTGGAAAGTACCTTAAGATCATTATGTTCCAACCCCCCTGCCATAGGCAGGGACACATCACACTAAACCATGCCACCCAAGGCTCTGTCCAGCCTGGACTTGAACACTGCCAGGGATCGAGCATTCACAACTTCCTTGTATCTTGAACAAAAACCCTTCTCTTGGGCAAATGGGATTTTATATCGTATGAACACCAGTATCTAGCTACTAACACATATGCTATCAAATTAAAAAGAGTGATTAAAAAAAATGCACAGCAAAATTACAACAAGCAGCAGATCAGACTACCAGAATTTCTTTGGTATTTCTATGACTTCATGAACAGTGAGAGAGGAGATGAAGAACCATTATATGTGACATGAGGAGATGCAATCTCATATATTAAGCCTCAGGATATTTTATATACCAAAATATTTTGGTACATGATGAAACTTTCATTGAAGTTTAACATAAGGAAATCACAAATGCATTATCAAACCAATTCATATTCTAACATGGGGGGCTTTGGAATTGAAAATAATGCTAATTGTTAGGTATAGAAGAATCTTTCTTTCTTAAATCTTAAAGTGTATTGTGAGATTTGTAAAAGGTATCCAAAATGCTTATACACTTGTATGATTCAATGCCTGTTTCCACTATGCTTATTGTGGTGGCGGGAGGTGTGTATGTATGTACATGAGTAAAAATAAGAGAAAGCAGAAAGAACACGTGTATGCATGTGTTTTTCTCTTATCTAAGCAGAGACATAAATTTCAAGAAGAATGGGATCATACTAGGTTTAAATTGAACAATAGAAAACAAAATTGGACTTTTAAGATTTTATTACCATCTTCACTTTTAAAAAAGGAATATCCTTTAAATTGTAATCTACAAAGTAAATGGAGTATATATATCTAGAACTGTATCTGGTTTAGAAACATGAAACAGCCCTATAACTCAGGTTGGGAGGTAGTAGGCTGGTGGCTTCCAGTCAAATGAGTTGCTAGCTACATTCTGATTCTTGAATGTGCACTGGCTGCTCTGCTCTGTGGATCATTACCAGCTTTGGCATTTTTTAAATATTTCCCATTACCCTTTATTTGATATTTTATGCTTCCCCTCATAAACCCTTTAAGCAGATTAATTGTGCCTGTGATGTTTGTTTGTAAGTACAGCTGCTCTTCCTTCCAGTTTGTTTTATAAATGTGATGTCTCAAAGATATCCTCATAAAACTGACGGGTGGATCTGCAAACAACCAGAGTTTTATCAGAAAGGAAATCCAGATGAAAGTTATTGAAGAAAACATCTGAGTAATGCTCAACGTTACAAAAAAACCCAACAAAACCAGCCCCCAGCCAACCCGCCAAAAAAATAAAATAAAACCCATAACTTCATGTACATGCTTATTATGTATGCATAAATCCTGTAGTTTATTCAAAGTATACAGTTCTGGTAAAGTAGTATATCTTGGAACAGACAATAAATCCAGCCTCACGAGTCTAAGAGTAATGCTAATTGGTTTGGGGGCTGTCATGCTGTACCTCCAATGAGTGCTATATTTCAGGATTCTTTTGGTTATTAGTTGGAAAGGATGGGTGAGGTTTCAAACCAAAGCAATTGCTAACTATAAAACCAGATCAAATAAAGGCTTCAGTCTGAAAGAGCACCTTTAAAGTTTATTTGTGAGATACACTGTTCAGCTGTTAAATGTCTTGTAAGTTTTCCAAGAACTTTGGTGAGCTTTCTTCGTAAAATCTGTATCATTTTCATTGAAGATTAATGATAGGCTTATTAAAAAATAAAAAACTTGGAGAGATTTTCTGTGATTATGAGCAAGGGTCATCACACTACATTACTTTGGAATGTTTTTATAAGCTTTGTCAGTAGAACTGCACTTTAAAAAAATCTATAGACCAACTGGTTTTCATTTTTAAAGGATATGATCTATTTTTTCTCTTTCATTTACAAGTACGTGCACAACATCAAAATATCATTCTCAGTTCCATCCACACAGTATTTGACTTAACTTCATTATCATTTGTAACTGATCAACCATGGTCAAATCAACATGGTATATGCAGGTATAAGACAGGGCAGGTTTTGTTTGAAAACTAGCTCAGGTCTGCACACTGCCAATGGAGACAGAGCATGTATGGAGAAAAAACAGACTCTGATACTCCATTTCATGGCACTGGTCTGACCCACTGCAGGATAAAGGGTTCAGAGTCTGATTTGGCTGCAAGAGTAGATTTTTTTTTTTCAGGATGGAAAACTTTGATGGAACAAACAAGAAAATCTCTAGGGCTGCTTCATGTAGTAAAGAATGCCACAGGAAGCAACCAACATGAACCAGGGAATGAACAGCCCCTTGACAGACCATCACAGGGTGCAGTGTTTTCTGTGCCCCCTGCAGTACTTTGCTTGCTTTTCCTGCAGAGTAAGAAGTAGTTCTGACCACCGTCATAGGGTCGAGCCAGGCAACAAAGAAGCAAATTCAGGACAGGGGTCTGCTTACTGACTTCACTTCTTGCTCCTCACGTCCATGGTGGATAGAGGATTACTGTGCCTTTTCGTGGGCAGTGGTCTATGACTGTTGACTCTGTCTGCTTAAATGGACTCAAGAATCAGAAAGGGCTTTAAGTAAAAGCCTAAGACAAGTTTTCCACAATGCTCAATCTGAGATACTCTAAAAGCATTTGAAAGCCAAGAAAGTCAGCTTCTCCAGATACCAAAAATGGGTGCCCAAAATGTAACTAGCTGTCTAGAAGTTTTGGCTGCAGTGGCTGTACTGGGTTCATGCCATACTGGGGCAGCACCGTCATGAATGGGATTGCTTTTGCCTTCACTCATCAGTCAGTACAGATGACTGATGAGTGAAGATGCCGAAAGCAGTTCAGGTCTTACAGGGCAATTCAGATGCTGAAGGAGACCAAATTATTCCTGGTGGTGCGTATTTCCCCAATAATTAGAAAAAGAACAAACCAGCTTTGAACCTAACTCAGGAACCTTAATTTTATTACCCCAATCCAGGCCTCTGTGTTTAAACGTCTTTCTTTAAACTTAAATAACTTAAGTAACCACCTGTAATGGTATGCATATTTTTAAACAACTTCTTAAAGTGCAAAGTCATTGATAGAGCACAGCATTTGACAGAGAGAAAGAATGTAATTTAAAATTAAGATTTGTATCTATTTTACCCAGAATAAAATTAGGACTGAAATGGCAGGAGCACACTGGTTCATTTTGGGCAATTCCTGTAAGCAATGATGTCAGGATATCACCTTTTGATGCTAAGTATCTGAACTTGAAATCAAGGAATAATTACAAACAGCCCCAAATATTTTTTTTTTATTAAATGAAACAAACAAAGAAACCAACAAACTCGAGCTGTCAAGATGCCCTTGCAAACTTTGAAGCCTTTCCTTAAGGTTTGCCTAAATTAAGAAGAGGACAAGCGTTAAAGATTTTTGAAAGAGAAAAACTGCAGATGTAAACTGTGGTTATGTAAAACCCGAGTCGTTTTAGAGGATGCAGAACTTTTGTTAGCTTAATAATTAACAAGAACCTTACCTATTAGACTAAAATTTCTGAATATGCCCCCCACTGTTACACCTGCTCTTATTCAAGGGTCTCTCTTCACCAGTGTGAGGAGCTGTGTGCCTCCTTCACCCTTTACCTTTCCCTACCCATGTTGGAATTCATTAGGCGCAGTGTTTATGCATCAGCATATGAGAAATGGAAGCAGAAAAATGACCAGCTAGGGGAGCAACATCTTATGGATATTAAACCTCAATTCATAAACAATTATTTGCATAACAGGCCAGAGATACAGATAAAATTTGTTGCCTTTTATGAAGTATGTCCCAAAACATTGACAAATCTTATTCTAAATACTCTAAATGCCCAAGAAATGGAAATGTCAGTATTCCCACTTCAGAGATATTTAACTGAAAGAAGGAAGACAAAACCTCTTAGATAAGGTCACACAGCTTTTCTTACAATACCGAGTTAAATAGTGCCTGGGCATGTGCCTACCATGGGAACGTGACTGCTTCCACCATCACCCTGTCAGAAGGTCCCTGGTACAGTTTTGATCTGGGACAGCTATTTAATACTTCTCCAGCACTGTTCCCAAGCACCCTTTGGGCATTAGTATGGGTCAGGGACTATTGCCTGTAAGTAGTTTTATTATGAAGTCTTGCTCTAGACAGTGAGAGAGTTGAAGAGTGTGGATGTGAGCTAAGCCACGCCAGCTTGTCTTGGTGACAGGAAATGGGTGCTACCCATTTTTGGTTTTCCATTTAAAGGCATTGCTACAAAGGACCAGTGACAGGCTAGGATTTAACAGATGCAGCCCTCATTACATCCGAAGTACAAAATTATGTTAATTTTCAAGCCTAAAATCTACACCTCTGACTTGAACTTCAGTGTTCTGCTTCTTCCCAAACTCAAAACACCAAATAAAAGCTGAGATAAAGCTCACACTTTGGGTAGTCTTCTGATTACCTGTTAATTATGTCACACTGTTCTCTGTCAGTGTGGCTATTGCTATGATGGTCCCTAATGACAGGCATATTGCCTAACATTTCCATGCCGATATTCAGTGATGTTCAAACTTCAGAAGTTTCTCTTGTCTCAATCACTGCTGTGTTAGAAGATAACTTCTGACAGGTTCCTTGAGACTGCAAAAGGCAAGCGATTTTTTTGGTTCTATGCAATAGGTGCTGGGGTCCTATAACTTTGCAGCCACCTTCATGTTTTTCTCCTTGGTGACACTAATGCCTGCAAAAGTGACAACAGGCTCTGGTCAACATGCCAATTTAGCCATTATGGTGGCAAACTGTGAAAGCTAGAAAGCTCCAACCTGTGATTAACTCCAGTCAGATAGTGCAGCAATCATTTTGAGTTACTACCAGCCTAAGCCAGATTTGAACTGCTGACCAAGAGGTGAAAGGCTTTGTATCCTATTACCAATATCCTAAATCATCCAGCCTCCCCTGAAACTATATTTTTTTTTATTATTATGTAGGAACAATAATAGAATACCCCATAAACAGGTTCTGTAGATATTCAAACATGTCAGGTTGTACTTTCTACATTTTCAGATAATTGTGGAGTAAATATTTGTTAAATGAAGTATTTTACATCTGTCTTGGACCAAAGCGATCTTTCTGTCAGTAATACCACTGAACACTTGTAAAAGTATGCCGGCCATTACAGAGTTATGCACTCTTGGCAAATACAGTCTTTGAACTCATGTTACTGTGCTGCCAATAAAAAATATGTTCTTTTTTATCAACTGGATGTCTTTCAATTATACAATCATTGTCTGACATTAAAGCAGTTGAAATAGATTTTTAAAAATCCTTTTTTAAAAAGAAAAAAGATTTCACACCAGCTGGCAAAAGGTCAATGTTTGTTTCCCTAACTCTCAAAGAGACATTTGGTGCAGTTCAACAGTACAGAAAAAATACTGTATAAAGATCAAAAGGAACAAAAATGTGTACACTTTGCTATGAAAGACAACACATGGTCCTTGCAGAAGGAAATGCTTCATTTCTTTCCTATACATCAGAGGTACTCCTTCACCTCATCATTACGTTTGTCTGTAGTCAAAGTGAATGGTGCTGGAGCTGGAGGCCACAGCTGACCAATGTTTTCATAACCCATTTTAATCCTACAGAACACCAAAAATAAACATCCAAAAAGCAACTGCACTCGCAACACCAGTCTGTTAGCGTGAAATAGCTGGTTTAATCTAAACTGCCATTACACAGACACGTATATAAGCAGCCTAATTCAGATTATACTTAAAATTGCTAATTTATCTTTCCAATCACTGTAATCACTGAAACACAGTGAAATAACTTTTCAAGGAGATAATAGCATTCAAAACACCCCTCTATACCTATTCAGAATCACACATTGCACGGAAGCACTTTGTGATCCACTATGCTACCACACCTTATTCATTCCAACACAACCTCCCACATACCTGATATCTGCATAAACTTCTCTTCTTCCATATGTTTACAGCTGACAAAATGCACTTCCAATACTAAAGATGTGTCAAGAAGTTTCAATCTCTGAAATACAGGCAGATCCATTATTTTTTACAAGCAATGCTATTTTTTTGTTAGCACTATGAAACTTAGTATGTAGTATGAATGTTACTTAGTATGACCTTCCTATGAAGAAAGGATACACTTTTAACTGTTAGCGAAATAATCACCCTCTCTGTCTACTTTTCTTCCAATGTGCATTACACTAGTAGTTGCCTAACTGAAGTCTGATTGCACTGATTTGGAATGCATTTGATCATTCTTTATTGTAAGTTGTTTTTAATGAGGGAATTTCTCTTTATATCACCCAGGGACACCAAGAAACTCTTGCATTTTTTTCTGCCACAGGTATTGTCCTACTTATCTTCCACACTGTACACTTAAAATTTTCCCTTTCCACATGCAAGCTCCCACCTCATTTCTTCCCAACTATTACTACTTAGTCAATATTTTCTCATCGGCCACCTTCCTCAGTGTTGTTCAAGCTCCTCTTTTCTCTTTGCATCCTCCTCTATACAGCTATGATAATTATCTTTTCAATGACCCAATTAGTAGAAGGTGTAGTAGACCTCAGCTCTTGCTGCAAACTGAGCCCATTTGTGCTAGATGGATTTCTTAAGTCAAATCAGATACATTCCCCTTTCAGTCTTGTTCTCAGATAGGATGTGCATGGGAAACTTTCCCGCATGGTGGCTATTTTTCACCTTACCTTTGATATCCTCTGAGCTGTTTCTTTTTTCAGTGTATAGACAATTAAGCACAGGAAACATTAATTCCAAAATACCAGTGAACTCTCCCATGTTAATCCTAATGAAGAGGGAGGAAGAGAAAGCTTTGCTGATGAGCTGCTCTATTCACCTGTTGATGTCTCCCAGCAAGAATTACTTAGGGGTGCTGAAGTCTTCTGTCTCCTGGGAAGATAATCTTGTTTCATGGGTAGTGATGGTAGAAAGAAAGGTGAAGGAAAGTCTCCAGAAACCCAAGACAACCACCTCTCTTCCTGCCTCTGTTGTGATGCATGTGAAAATTATACTTCTTTCTTCATCCCACTGTCTTTTACTTATGGCATCTTTCACTAGAGAAAAGAATGGTTACCTGATCCGCCTCAAGGTGCGGGAGAGGAAGATGCTATAGCCAAAGCAGAGGTAAATCTGAAGGAAGGTTAGAAGAAATAGGCTGAACACACTTGGTTTTGCTAGGAGACATGTAACTTAGGAGACTATATGAGAAAAACTTTTACACAAAGATTTGGATTCAGTGGGGGCTGAAACATATATGCTTTATCTCTTTAGAGTTCTCTTTTGACAACTCTGATATCAAAATTTCTAATCCTGTGTAATGATTTTTGTGGTTCTGAGTCAGGATTTATAAAACCTCTGGACTCAGGTTCTTCTTTCTATGAGAGAGAGAGATATGAAAGTTTTGTAAACATTCTGTAGCACATGACACCTCACAGGCAGGAGCACACACTTCAGCAATCAGCATTCCACCCACCCAAGCCTCAGACTCTTCCTTTGAATACACCTGTCTGTTTCTATTGCATATTACAGAAAGAGTAAGACAACTGAAATCTGTAGGGCAACTTCTGGAAACTGTATTTCTAAATCCAGCACATCAGTAAAATGCCTGTAATTAGACAAGATGAGGCTAATGTAACAGTCATTCATGAAGAGCCACTTACCTAAGACTTTCTGCATTACTTCTGACCCTCCCAATTTCACAGTCTTGTATAGACAAAGAGTATAGATTATTATAATTATATTGAAATATTCATCTTATATTGTCTTCTTGGCAAAAGAAATAGGCTCTTTCAGAGAGTGATTCACTTAGAGATCTGTTTTGGTAATTACCTCCTAAAAGTCTCTGTTCTGCTGAACTGACAGAGGAATATGAGGAATTATGAGGAATTTTGATAATTTGCTCATACTTGTCTGCATTATAGCTACTTACATTTGGCTAAATGAATGCCATTCAAGGTATCTACATCCTTTGACAGGAGGCTTGTGGAATTTAAAAAGCCAGAACCACATCGCTTGATCCTCCTCAAATAACATACAGCAGTTCTACCAATAAATCTAGTCATAAAGGACCCAGCTCCAAACTTTTCTTCATTCTCATAACTTTTCTGTAACTACAAGAACTTCCATCCTTGTAATATACTTGTGTCATGAATCAGTGGAGATCCTACCTGTCTTGCTTCTTTTATGGCATTTGCTGTGAAGCAGGCTCCTTGGTGGTACAGCCCTCTGTTCTGCATAGCTCAGTGGTCCAAATGGGAGCAATGGTCACCTAAAGTATTAGACCAATTAATTAATAATTAGGCATGTTTCTTCTACAAAATCCCAGCACAAAGCTAAAATAAACTGGGGGAAACATTAAAAGTATCAAACTATGTTCATTATGTCTTCCATGGACACTCTCCATGCTTTACTCATTAGATATGAGATGCTCTGATTATGATGGAAAGAGGGAAGATGATACAAACACAGAGCATAATCCTGATAAGTGTTGAAAGGTTTTGGGCATCCAGTGAGGTTTTATAGCTGATGATAACTACAGACATTCTGCATCCATCAAAACTAACTTCATAGAAAATGTGCTTGATCTGTACCTGTATAACTTGTGAGCACATGGCCATCAGGTTCCGATGGAGCAGAATCTCCCCAAGAAATTGTCTTTCCAAGAAATACACAATAGAAATGTTACTTCAGGTCTTTCATTTCCATAATTTTGAATAGTGAATTGACCTAATAAAATTTAATATTAAAGAGTTATACAATTTGTGGAATGGAATTTTTTTCCCCTTTACCATTGAAAAGCTTTATTATACTCTGCTTTACAATGTCAAGCAGAATGTTGCCATAGTGTGCCCATTTTTAAATAAGAAATAGTAATTAGGACTAAAAATTCAGGTGAATTTTTAAATGTACTTTATCAATAAAAACAAAGGAGAGAAAAAGTCAAGTAAATGGACATTTTTTAACTTTGTTCTACTTCTGGCTGGTCACCAACTTTAATAATCTAACTTCTGTTTAAATTAAAATATCATGTCAGCTTTTAATACAAACCCTACCTGAGCTGCAAATTCACAATATGTGTTAAGTCTAAAAAAATCATCATCTATCATTGCACTGTTTCAGCAGTGGCAGCTGGGTGTTTTTAAAAGGTTCCTATGAACACAGACCTTAGTTTAAATGTAATATTATGTTATATTGCTCACAGTTGAACTGACCTTCATAAATATCAAAACCTTACAATTATAAGTCCTGACATTTAATACTTTCCTGCAGACTAAGTGGGACCCTGTTACATTATAAGGTCACTTGTCACTAGCAGCTTTTAGAAAAACTTATCATTTTAATGAAGACACTAACTCAGACACATATACTAATGAAATTGTGGACAAACATCCTTCAGATTGGCTCAAGGGTGAACATTGTCACTACACCATACAGCACTGTAAGACGTTAAAAATGCCTTGCTAATTCACTGCCCATATGTACTAATAAGCAGCATATGCTTTGCATTTTTACCATAGGAAATGGCTTCTCAAGTCATCCTAGTGAACACTGAAGGGTTAATCCTTCCTGCTTTCCTGGGATGAAACTAATAGGCTTCCCCAAAGGGCTGCTGTTCCCCAGGCAATAAGGAAGGAAGCTGCTCTTGCTCACATAGCCATTCAACCAAGAAACTGGGCAAAATATCAGACTGATCCAAGAATGTGTTGTACCTGTAAGCCTGAATTATGTCACTTAAAGTTAAGCGCTTTACTGAGCCACCTACACCCCAAACTCCTTCTATGGGAAGTTTGAGGCATCTCTGCACAGTGATTCAACCCAGCTACGGGCAGAACACCTTGAACTCTGACTGAAAATTCTAGCGAAAGCAAAGGCAAACATGTTTAATTTCAATGCATTCACATACGATCTTACTTTGATCCCAGACATGTTGCAGTGCCTATAATATTCAGGTCCAGATGACAACAGAACAGTGGAAGAAAGTGGGATATTTTTCTTTCTTGTGTGCTCTGCAATCGAATTCCTGTAGATCTTCCTCATATAAACTGATGACCAGGTTTCTGACCCTGCATTTGCATTCGTTTTTATACTTGTGGGAAGAAATAGTGCAATACCCAGAACAATTAAACCCCAAATACAATTAACCAACACACTAAAACTAGAAATGTCATAGCACATTGCATCTGGCTTTAGGTGCCCTTTTACCACAGATATTGTAGCATTTGTGAAACTTTCTACTATTGATCTGCTTTTTTACAGATCAACTTCAAGCAATATTAACATTCACTCAGCAAAAAGCCTCCCAAAACATAGCTACTAAATATATGTATCATATGAGAAGAGAGAAATTACCTAAGAAGAAGAAGAAGAGACCATTATTTTTCAAACACTTACTTTGCTTTGCTTTCCAGACTTTCATTTATCACAAATAACAAGAGTGAAATGGATAACAAAACACAGCATAAAGATGTCAGAGATGTGTCTCCTGCATGAAAGTGATATCAGTCTTTTCATTATAACATGGCTTGCATACTAATAAAAACTTCCAGATGTGTTTAAATTGGTGATAGAAAAACTTAAATCGGTCCAGACATGGAGTCACATCAATATGCAGACATGATAATTCTTTCATATGGTGATCAAAGTGGTGATCATTATCATTTGAATGGTATAGAGCACCCAGTCCAACAGCTACTTTTGAAAACATCTTGGACCCATATACATCCCATTGACTTTGTGGACCTGAATGAGGTCCTAAATAAGGGTGCCAGTCCTCCTTGGCATCCTTTCTACAGCCAATGGAAAGAAGTGCCTCTTAGGCTACTTCTGTTCACAGAGCCAGGGCATGAACACATGTACTACAGCTTGGTTATGCAAGTTATTAAGTTGCTAGTCTATGGAGTATGCTAATCCAGATCAACTTGTTCTCTTCCAGACAATTTGAGAACTACCACAGGCCAAGGGCCTTCTGCCATGGGCAGTTTCAACACAGCCATCTTGTTTTGGAGAATAAGAGCATTAAACAATATTTAATTGTATATTATGAAAGAGTACCAGCTGGCCTAAAGGCCAAGGAAGGAACCTTGATATTATTTAATTTAATATTATACATAGCCCTTAGAGGGCAGTTCAGATGGGATGCTTGCTGGATTGTTCCCTGGAATTGTCTAATCCTTCATCAGAGAACCCTGTGCTGATCACTATCCCAACTTAAGGGCTTTAGATAAGTAATATAGAATCACAGAATCACAGAATCCTAAGGGTTGGAAGGGACCTCAAAAGATCATCTAGTCCAACCCCCCCACGAGAGCAGGGTAACCTAGATTACATCACACAGGAACTTGTCCAGGCGGGCCTTGAATATCTCCAATGTAGGAGACTCCACAACCCACCTGGGCAACCTGTTCCAGTGCTCTGTCACTCTCACAGTAAATATAGAATGCCACTGACAAAGACAATATAGTCTATAATTAGGTCTAAGACATTTGGCAGCAGTTGTCTTCCAGACCTGGGACAGAAAATCAGCACAGATTTCAGGCATGGAATGCATTTCACAGCATCATCTATATGCAGTCCTGAAACTGCCAAGAGAAATCTCAGGGAAGATTTTTTTTCAGTGTTTTCTATTTTCCCACTTAAAAGGATGCCTTTTGTGAATCTCATTCTGAGCTGCCTACCATTCGTCTTTAAATATTTCAGCAATTTTGGCACACACCCCACTATTTGGAATACCACTCCTGTGTGTAATTTTGAAATATTGCAACATTGGGCACTGTAATGACTTCTTCCCTTTCTAGATCTGGTCCTGAGTATCCAACAGCAAGAAATTAAGTAAGGACTATTTATTACTAAATGGCATGGCTTGATCAGAATGCCATTCAGAACTGACTGACTCTTTTCTCATGTCCTTCCTTTACCTGTGAATAGGAGCTAGGTGACTTGATCAGGCAGAAAGCAGGCCCATATTCCTGTATGTATCTAAACTTCCAAAGGGAACAGTTTAAGAAAGAAGGCACACTGCCTTTTCTTCAAGGATGACAGATCGCTGAAGACAGGGTGCAGTGACTGGGAAAGCCCTAGGAGTTTGTGGTTACAGCATTATCCCTCAACACACATTCTTAATGATGTACAAGGCATGATCTAGCCCTCAGTGTGCTACACTGTGCTGTGCTTCAATAATGAGGAGGGATTGCATGATTCAAGTCCTATAGGTGATTGATAACTGTGTAATTCTACACTGCTGCCAATAAAGCAAGCAAGTTCTGTGTCTGGAACACTTTCAGATGAATGTGTGTATGGCTACCTAGTTAGGAAACCATAACCAGAAAGGCTGGATATGCATTAAATGTTGAATGTTTCATGTTGTACATTAAAAAAAAAAAAAAAAAAAAAAACCAACAAAAACAAAAACATAATTATAATAAAAAAATGATAAGACCTTAAA